>JTDE01000240.1:33833-56367 GCA_014338405.1 Paragonimus skrjabini miyazakii
AGCTGCTGTTACAGGTCAGGCTGGTGTAGGTATAGTCCTTAGCAGCCTCATTGATAGATTGGATTCCTGTTAACAGTAGACTTTGTGCCGTCCACATGACAGGTTCTATTAAGGCCAGCTCTAGACGCAAGACTTTCAGAAATTTATTCATTGTGTCTACCTATGCTCTTACTGACTGTAGTAACGTCGGCGTCAAAGACACATTTTATTCGGATCTGGCCGCTCTTCTTCGGCTGACACGTGGTTCTGATATAATAGTTCTGCCCGAATATATGAATGCTCCGGTCGGCCGCCTTGGCGAGGCCGAATCTCGTTTAGGTGGCAGGTTTGGGATATCGTCACATCGGTTAGATAATGGCGGGCGATTGTTGCAGCTGTGCGCTGAGTATAAGCTATTTTTAACCAGCACGTTTTAGGCATTGTGCACGTCATTGCTATACTTGGAACCCGCCTTCTCTGAATCAGGCCTGGTTTCAGATAGACCACATAGCTGTTAGTTACAGGTGGCGTGGTTGCATTCAAGACTGTCGTTCTTATTGGAGGATATACTTGGATTCAGACCATGCGTTGGTACGCTGTCGTTTTGTTCTTACTTTTGCTGGACACTGACCTCACCGACAGCAATGATTAGCTGTTGAGAAACTGGCTTTACGATCGGTAAAGCATAAGTACCAAACCAGCTCAGAAAGCTGCCTTTGTGGTACTCTCTCCGAAGACCCTAGTAGCTGCTGGACATAGATCTCACAAGCTATTGAGAAAGCAGGTACTATAGCATGCGGCACAGGAGTACATAGGTTTAACAGATACTGAATATCAGAGGAATCGTTGAATTTGTTAGAAGCCAGGCGGAAGGTTCCTCCTGGTAGTTCACATCACAAGCCTAGAAGAGATATCCGTAGGAAACTGAAACGTAGTCTAAAGGCTGATCGTGAGGCTTGGTTATTGGAAAAAGTTAAAGAAATGAGAATCGCTTTTGCTTCAGGAAACACCGGCAAACTCTTTAAGCTGATCCGTGCTACTGGTCCCAGGCTGTCTCAAGTCTGTCAGTGAAGCTATCAGCGAGGCGGATGACACACTCATCTGTAATAAGTCCACAAGTTTAGAGCATTGGACGGAACATGAACTGAAAGACTGCAATGACAAGATTTATATTAAGAAGGAAGATATGTAAAATGTAATACCAGAAGCATTTCAGTATACGAGTGCATGTTAGTGCATTCCAGAGGGGATGAGGATGGAAAACAAAATTCAAAGTTGAACTACGACAAGATCGGGCAAACGATTCATCACTCAGTACACCAACAGAGCTGAAAATAAGAATGGGTTGAAGACCGCAGACACCCAATTTTCTGAAAAGAGGAGCGAATTAGTTGCCCAACGACCATGGTCTTGGTCGATACAATCATTAACAAAAATAGAATGGATATGCTGATGTGACCTACCTGAGCCTAAGGTACTGGTCATCTCTTCGTCGACGGTGCACTATGAGTACGCTGGTGACCTACTAAGCCGAAGCCCCGACACATGGTTGGCGGCATCCAAAACGGATTAGCCTGTCACAGTGGCCGAAACCAAAGGACGCCTGCGCTTTAAACCATCACCCCAAGTGGCTTGCGCCGCACCACTTGCAGTTCCACTCACACACCACGTATCCGGTGTAAACCCGAAGGAATAAGACCAGTAGGTGTGTGAGTGAGGCCTTTGTGTCCAGCTGGCCAGTGCTGGTTAGCCAATTGAATGGCTAGCACGAAAAGGAAACCCTTATCTCTCGGAAAATAAACAGTGAGAGAGACTGCAATGACAAGATCTATACTAGAAAGAAAGATGCATGAAATGTAATACAAGAAGCATTTCAGTATACGAGTGCATGCTAGTGCATTCCGGAAAGGATAGAGTTGAAAGAGAAGACTCAAAGTTGAACTACGAAAAGATCAGACAGATGATTCATCATTCAGTACACCAACAAAGCTCAAGAAAGGGGTAGGTAGAAGTTCACAGACACCCCAGTATCTGAAAAGAAGAGCGGGTTAGTTGCCAAACGGCCATGGTCTTGGTCGATGCACTCATTATTAAACACACACACACACTAATGCTTAACTCCTCTGCAACCATAAACAGAAGAAGTAACCTGTGACTAGGAAGTGCAAGCATAAAAAGATGGAAACTGCATACATACAAACTTCAACATCAAGCTGTCTACACTAACAACATTGGTTTCACCAATTCCACGTCATTACTCGCATGCACCTCGTAAACGACGATAGTATTCACGCCACTGAGTTGATTGGCCACAGATAATAAATTGTTTTGGGCGCATGATGCAAGGTTAGTTTCATCTACTTGGGATTAACATGAGAGGCCACTTCACGTGAATTGATTATGATTGATGTCTATACAAAATCTCCTACCTGCAAACCTCGAACATCGTGCTCCTGACAAACTGTAAATCGCACAACCGGATACTTGATTGTGATCATCTTCCGTCTCAATGAGCCTAAAGCCCGAACTACTCTCGGGACTGCAAATTCCAGAAATGCCATTCACATTCGATCTTATGTGTATCGATCGTATATCGCAGCTCAGATTGCTGAGCTTGCATGTCACCTGTTCTTTACTTACAATTCCGTGTATTATGCCTACAGCTTGATAGGTCTATTTTATTGATAAACCTATGCGTGGGCAGGTGTGGCTCATCTTTGTTCAATCAGGTTTTTTGAATTTCTGGGTGGTTACTTAACTTCATTATGTGTATACTGCCAGCCAAAAAGTATATCCCTTGCCGAAACAACGGCTACTTCGCTCCCAGTGAGTAGCTGTTAAACGGTAGTTTGTTGTGTTCTTTGTTCAAAGTTTTGTCAACTCATCTTCTCTTTACTAGTCACCCTGATGCGTTGTTTCTTCCTGTTCACAATACCTGTGACTGAAGTTTGTGGCATTTTGTCGCCTGAACATATTTGCCACCTCGAGGTGACTCACAACGGTAATTTCGTCGACCACTAATCGCATAGTCTCCGCTTCGATTCAATTTCGATTATCAATTTCGGGCCGTGCATTTGGCCACTACATCTCGGGTCGTCGTTGATGCTGACGATAGTTCTTGAAGTGGGAGATTCATAGATAAATGCAAACGAATGAAGAAGAAAACTAAGCTAGGTCAACGAAAATTCAAAGCAAAAACGAGTTCAAAATCTTACGGAGACAGACCAACCATTGATTGTGACACTGCGGTGTCCGAAAGCGTTTGAAGCTAGTTTCGTTTGTGGTCTCACAGTCTCAGCCTGTCAGCAGAACATTTCAACTTTGTTCTGGGGGGTCGTTGAATGATTGTCACGGCTAGGGGCGTCTTGTATACGCAGGCCGTATCATTTAACATGTTATCCACAGAGCTAAATAAAATAACGTCAACAGCATATTCAGTACCGGTTAGCCTACTGTTGTTGCTACTACCGCTGTCGTCGTTGACTAGGTCGGCTTGTCTGAGACGCTCAGTGACTCAATTGTACTCGTACAGATTTTGATGAATTCCTCGACGAGGGTTACCGTGTTATGTCAATGGCCGCTGTGGATGATCATGATATTCGCCTTCTGAGCGTTGCTTTTCATACGGGTTCAGTTTACCGTTCCAGATGCGGCTGGAAACTTCCCAGTGAGACACGTCAGATTCCGTGCTAGAGAGACCATGGATGTAGGCAAAACCGCTGGCCGTAGTGTTGTGAAACTGGTAAGCAAGGTCAGAGGGTGAATATTTCATCCGTTAGTTGCTGCGTATAACAGCGAAGATAACGGGTCACATTGACGCCTACCACGTTGAGACTGGAGGTCAAAGATTTCAGCTATGGTCAGTGCGTTTCAGTAAGAATTGACAGTGAAGTGTACTAGGGACACAAAAGCACCGAACACTTGGGCGGATTTAATGCCTAAGTCCTGTGCTATTGGACCAAACGTCTTGGACACGTCAACGAAAGCTGCACAAAGGTTGAGGAATGCTGCACAGTTCTTCCGAAGTTGGATGTGAAGAAGTGGGGTTGGTTCGCGACAGCCATCACAATGTGGAGGTATAAATTGAAAATTCTCTTTTCCTTGGTCAACAAATATCTCGCGGAAACAAAGGCCCACGTTTGAGATATGACAATAAGTCTCAGACCGCTGAAAAAGGCTAGATTGTTCGCTTTTGGGACAAGTGGTTCGGTAACATTTTATCAACAGAAAGAAGTTGAAGTATCTTGTTATGACATGCTTTCATGCGCTTCAAATGTTTAGGCAATACCCTGTTCCAGTCGGAAACATTCGAATCGGATCGATCGGGGACCAATCCGGGGTCGCAATTGAACGAGGTGGTCGCTTATCCGTGCGTGGTTGAACCGATGATATACCGGACTAGCACCTGTTCGAGTGATCCAGGGAACCGTTGTTCGTCTTATGAACTTCTCTCCAGCTTCTTAAAGAAACTGTGAGGACAGCATCTTTCTCCCGTTGTTGGTACATTTTTTACCGCTCATGTATGATTCCTGGTAGTTTGGGTTATTTTTACTACATGAGCACATCGCCCAATCTGAAACTGTTGAACCCGTAGCCAGTCGAAGTCTACCTCGAGACTACTCAGTCTGAAGTGGTTCAGCACACCACCACCACTACTGGGACTCAATCCCAAGATCTTTAGATTCTCCGAGTGATTTTTTAAAAATATGTTTCATATGATATAATAAGATGTATAAGCTTGGACATACTTTTCGAATACCATCGGAAGCTGGGAAAGCTCGTGATAACTGCTAGCAAATATATGGTGTGCATATTTCCTCGGGACCCGTGTGTGATGCTGGCGGCTTTAGAGAACTTATCGAGCCAGTCTCTGGCTGGAAGGTCTGTCTGAATTCGAAGACTGCGGTCAAATATGAGTGATACTCAACTTCAGCTTATCTATTTGCACTTTCCAGTAATCAGAGTTGCTCCCCGCGTTTAAATAGATCTGTCGTAAATAGGGTCTGAATGGTTTTAAGTTGGCCGTTTTTTGCGTTCCCCGCTGGAACAGAATCACATAGTGTATAAAGCTCAGTCATACACGCGTCGATTCAAGACATTCTGGTCTGCTGTTTGAGTTATCAAACATTGCATCGCATCGCCCACAACTATTCTCGTTTCCCAGCGTTCAAACCCTGCACTGTTTCCTCGCGATCACTTCGACCTCATCACACCTCTCCACTACTGTTCATGTGGACTTTGGTATGAACGTAAATGGAGTTGTTCTGAAGTGTTTCAATGGAATCAACCTCAGTAGGCAACGAGCTTTTCTTTCACTTGTACCTCTTCTGTATTCGATTACCAATATCGGCAACGCGAGGCTCATCAATTTACCATAGTTCGTTAAAGTTTCAGAACTTGTGCAATGTACCTGAGTTGTGTTTGCGAGGTGTATGCTCCTTGACGTTAAACGTTCGCCCTTATAGTTTTATGGCAGCTGTGCATCAGCGCCACATATGACGTTGATGTTGACCATCACAGCTACTCGTAAGTAACCTACGTGCACACGATGTCTCACAGGATGGGCTATTCCACATTGCCATATCGAACTGTCGTGCGTGAGTGCAAACAGTTCTCTTTCAATATACAACTCTGATAGTTGAAAAGCACCACACGTTTGCGGACTAAACGCCGTGATCAGGGTGCTTGTCTGCGAGGAAGGAAATGTGCACCTCCAAGACCGATTACCGATTGTACTCATATTCAATGTTCCATTTTTCCAGTGGATCTTGTGCCACAACTACATCTCCCACAATTGACATTTAGTTCACCCCCCGCAAAAGATCCCTTTCAGACCTCGAATCGCTCTTCTATTGTGCACCCGTCATATCGATACCCGTGTTTATGTTCATTGTGACTTTTTTAATGTAAAGTTCCCAAACCCGAGTTTGTGGTTACCAAGATTTGGATGCGCGCGTGAGTAAGCGATATGGGCGTTCATATTTGCTGACCGTCCGCAGCTACCAGGTATTTCTATATATACACATGACTAACTGCTCTGAGCCAACTGCGATTCAGTTTGCACCTTCCGCAACCCAGCGTACACCTAGAAGCGTAGGATTACGCAATTACAGTCGCACCAAAGGGTTCATAAGTAATGGTGTCCTATTATTTAGACAGCTATGTGCAACTCGCGGCTAGCCCGAGTGCTAGCAAACATAGTGTCAACCGAAAATTTGCTAGAATCGTCAATTTCCTGAATATTTTGGTAGATTCCATTTCCGGTCCTATGAATTTGCGTTAAGTATTGGCGACGGTTCATGGGTTTCCGCGCTCTCTTCACTGCTACTTACATCTCTTCTTTTTGTACACAAACACACCATAATGGCGACTGCATTTCGAATTAACCACTGTGGCCAACTCCAGTCAATTCAACGCAGATGGTGTTCAGCAGTATACTTGCGCACCACCTCCGTCAATCAACGTATATTATTCAAAACGGAACGCCATGCGTCAGTTATGTTCCAAGTTGGTTAACAGTTTCCTTTGCTACGCATTTCGATAGGCTTTCTTCCAGGGCTTGTTGTTTTTCTGGCAAGTCTAGATAGTCTCTTCGACGACTGCTCGTCGATTGACAATCTGAAGACTCACTTCCTGGTATTTAGCTGCTGAGACACAGCTAATTGGATGTTGTCGCACATGCCTGTCCCACATACGCTGAACCAATTGACACGATCACCCAAATCACTCTTGGGGGTGGTGGTAGCGCAGAAACATCTCAGGAGATAAGAATCACTACGTCAAACAAATTAGCTCTGAGCAATTGACACTCAAATTCGCCACGTATGTGCGCCATGTGATTGGTGTGTTTGAGGCCGGTAGAAGCTCCAGTTCCTCCTGGCTACTTCATAGATTCGCTCCCTGTCTAACTGCAGTATCTAATCTCAATAAACCATGACTTGTGTTTTACATCGATTGTTCTCGTTCCTTCTATTCTCATTCTATGACAAGTTTATAAGTTGCTGCGCTTTTTTGTAGATCTAATGATTTCAAGTCGAACATCACTCATACATGATCGCGACCTTCTTGTTCAGCTGGACAGTTTCGAAAAGTAGCACTAGACTGAAGCTCAGCTTTTGTTAGAGCTCGTCAATAGTCTGAATCCTTGCCACGGCTGGGATTAGACCTCCGGCCACACTTTCGTGAGGCGACTGTGTTGACCTCTACGCCAGTGACCCCACGTTGTGCACGACCGAGTTATCATATCTGAACACTTAACTACTTTCATTCTTTTCAGAGAAGACTGGCTAGAAAGTCCATCTGAATGTGAAGGCTAGGATCAATTGTGAATAATGTCCGACTTGAAGTTAAACAACCTGCCCCCGACTACTTATCAGACCCAATGATATTGGTGTATTGTTACTCCTCGATACCAAGGTGACATATGATATGCGGGCTGCATTGTCCTGCTTAATCCCTCTGCCGAAGACATGAATGACTGAGCTGATCTGCAGGGAATGTTCTACGTACTTTCGAAGTGTAAAGTACTAACTTAAAATGGGGGCATTCTGATTAGCATCTTCTTTATCGCGAACAATCTTCTTAAGCGGGTGAGCTGTTTCGTCCAGTTTTGTAGCACCATCTCATCGGCTTGTAACATTGTTGGGAAGGTTAGTTAGTTAGAACGGCGAACATATTTGTCACCCCTGCCCATTTTTATCAACAAAATGAAACAGAGCATCCGCTTGAAACTGTAAACGGTTTCATATATTTGAGTAGCATCATGTGGCTAGCTGTTAGAAGTGTTGAAGGGATTTAGTAAAAACAGCGGAGACACTGTTACTTTTGCCAATCTATCATATGTGACGTCGAAAAACTGTCCGTTTGTTATGGAAAGGAAAAATTTTCAATATTCACATTTGATACACTTCGCTCCGTAATTCGAATATGTGAGCAAATTTGCATTGCTTGGCTGTCGTCTACGTCGCTCAGCCCGTATTGGTTGGGATAATCGAATGGTCTTGGTGGCCGTTCTCCAACACGTCCTCTCAAAAACTCCGGATTTGTGGTCAGTTGACCAGACAGTAACAATTCATAATCTCTTGTATTTGGGCAACGTCCTTCGTATATCAGCTGGGCATTTATTGCACCAGACCATTCATCGAAGTCGTTGACATTTTAATAAAACTACAGCTTGGTCAAGAATTAAGTGTATCCTTTACAGTCCCGTTGAATAAACCCAACTGGTTTTGCCTACCGTGTTGGAGACTTCGTGATCTGTCGAATCGCTGGTTGAAGACGTAGTTCTAAATGATAACGCGTCACGGGCAATGGTGCCAGTCAATCAGTCGATCATTTTCAGCTATGAACCGTATCCGTTGGTATAGTTACTTGAGCTACTGTGATCCAGGAAGTATGAAAGTATTAACTAAGTACAAATGTATAACGGAAAAAAGGAAGATAAGGGAAACAAACAAAAACAACCGAGTTTCATGAATAAACAGTAAACAATCCGGCGAGTACAGGCTGGCTACTGATTGTGACACAGTGGTTTATCAAGGAGTCATTAAAGCCAGTGGTGTCGACGGTCTCAAACAACCTAACCAGGTAAACAACACCTACCAACCTCGCTCAGCAGAACGGCCAAGGCTTCCGTAACCTGTGACCATGTCATCTCCTGACTGCTTTGCGGTTTCTTCTAACGATGCACGATGTGACGGACACTGTCGGCATACGGTGTATATGGCCTAACCAGTGAAGATTGTTTTCACTATTCTGACTATCCATTGCGTACTTACACAATTCCCAACGAACTGTCGCCTTGCTCGCAAAGTCAGCCTATTTGATACAGGTTAACTGGCAGAGACAACGGTGATCGAATATCCAGAGTCTACATTCATCTTACGCATAAATTTGTCAAGACTCTGATCCATGAAACAAAATTAGACGCATACACTGATTGAAAACTCTGCTCCTAGTCTACAAATGGACGTATTTATGATGCCACATGTGATATAGGTTGGCGGGTGCACCGCTTATCTTCGCTACTCTCGTGAACACCCTATCAGTAATACCACAGGCTTACGGGGTGACATTACACAGGTGGGTGAAGCGTTCGGCAGTCTTCAGTGGCCTGATAACAATAACATGGACATGGTCAGTGCCAACTCAATCTTGTAACAACAATTTACACTTTGAAGGTACAAAGTTCATACCGTACAGACCAGCTAACTCATTTAATAAACTCAGCACGGTGTGCATGTTCTCTTCAGATAAACTCAATAGAGCAAAGTTGTGTACATATTCAATGTCATTCATTTCACTACCTGGTAGCAGCTCCATTTCGAGATCCTCGGAAACTCTGAGTTCTTCTTCCAACATGTCATCCATGACGTAGTCCGGAAGGAATGCCAATGACTGTTCTTTTTGAATTTTTAATTGTAATTCGTCTTGTGAGTGCAGACCGGTTTGACTATAAATTACCCCCTTGGGGACTATTGTCTAATCGTTTATGCAAAAAATGGACACACAATGACTTTAACAAATTGACATCCTTCACTGGGACTCTTCTACGATAGAGGCAGCACCAGAGAGCCTGTCGGGCACTCGGATCAAAAGCACCCCCTAGGTTCGAATATGCCACTACCTTTGCGTGAGAAAAGGAGTGCCGATGTTCCATTATCTGTCGCAAGGTGAGGGTATGATCGATACACCTGCGATCAAACCGGAAATCTGCCTGTTTTTATTTGAAGCACTGGGTTCCCTTGATCCAATTCGTCAAAACAGCAAAAAGACAAACGTTGCAGGATGTTAACATTTCGATTTATCTCATCAGCCGCATACTAAATACATACAGAATATATAACAAAGGCGCATGGCAACAATAGTTGAACAGAGTGAATTTTTGGGTCAAAAGGTTCTGTGTTGCAGAAGCCACCGCATTACGAGACCCATGAACATCTTGGGTGCGATAGAGACAAGGATGATACCTCTGTGGTCGTCACATGATGTGCTGCCATCTTTCTTTGAAAATAGGAATGGTTGTTGAGACACCCCAGTTATGAGGCATCTCTTCAGTCTCCCTTGTGGAACGGGGGAGAGTGGTTAGTTCAAACAGCAGTTTTTCACCACCATCTTTGAAATATACTGAACGAAAAAGACTCGGATCTGGGACTTTATTACATGTCAGTATCCTAGGCTCCGAAACCACTTACGTTTCCTATCGAGAGGATCGTCGAAAATGTCAAAAGTAACCACACAATCCCTATCATCCACTGTTGAATGAGCTGGCTCAGGCCGGTTGAAATGTTCGTCCAAGTGTTCAGTCCATTTTTCAAGTTGCTGTTACAAGCTGTAAATTCACGAGACATCTTTTTCGCGTACGGTTTCACTAACGCATTGTCAACGGCCAATACAACCACGACTCAGAGGAAACAGCACTTGACTATTCGTTTATAAAAATGCCTTCTCCATCTCCTTGACTAGCTCATAGTAGTAAGCCTCGTGGTTATTGCGCAGACTTATCGCGAGTTTGTATTTCACTGCATGCTGCCTTTGTTGTAATCAGTCAGAGGCGTCAGTCAACTTTTATCCGTATACTATGTTGAATCAGAAGAACTCCACTTCTGTTGTATCCAAAATGCTCCATTAGAATAAACCTGTCCACAAGAGGTTCACATAGCTGTTGAAAGTTTCCCCAGTGCTCGTTTGGGTTAACGTATAGTTCTAACCCGGGGCAGTTTATTTGTTAGTGCTGCATACCCTGTGAATTCAGTTTTCAACTTAATGGAATGACGCTGCCGATAGTTGACGAAGCTATGGTCAATTTTTGTCTTGTTCATTTGCACAGCGTGGCCATCGCGTCATGTATTGCCATCATTTGTGCTGAAGTGCGCTGCTCGTTATATTAGATTCGTGAGATGTACGGAACTGTAACAGCCGATCACCATAGTCGCGTCGCGCACTGCCCCTGAACATACCACCCAGCTACTTCTCCCCTGAACTCAGTCGACCGAGTTGGGCGTTCATACCATCAGCGACCACAACGATATATGTGTGTTCAGTTTGTCTCAAGAGACCAAAGAGGTTACCGAATAAGATGCTCTTGACAGCGTCTGACCTAATGCCTGTTAGATCACATGCAAATATGATGATTAAGCGTCTTTCTGATCTGTGTCGACAGACCCTGACTGAAGTGTTAAATCTGACGACACATGGATGGCCATTCACTGGGATGCTGTCGATTAGGTTCTCCTCTGCCTTAGAGCTCAGTACAGTCCCAATTTCAGTCTAACTGAAAGACTCGGTTTCGTTACCATCAGATATTCTGAGACGGAACAGCTGACCGATAGCAGTATCTAAGTGCAAATTTAAGTGGGGGATAATGCTAGGGTAATAAAGGCACGTTTCGGAGACAGCGAATATCCAGTTCCCGACTTGAGGGGGTGCTCGTCAATGCGATTCGTCGGTCTATTTGTCGAAGAATGCGGACATTAAAAGTGCCAATGTTTACCAGTTGTATTGGCTTACATAGAGCGTAATTAGCAGGGAGGGAGGAAGATGATATAAGTGGGTGGGCAACAATAATTTCGGGTACTTCTCTGTCGTTTGTGCTGCGGACGGAGTTTGACTGGAGAGACTCCATTTCGAGTCTCTGATTCAGAAATCTGACCTGCGAAATAGCAGGATACAGGATTTTTGGGGTGGACCCTACCCGGAGCCAATGACTCAAGAGTCTGACTCACTCGGCGGTGAAGGGTTTGCCTAGTTCGAGGGTGCGATAAATAGAACATTGCTGTCTGTTTCTGATCGCTGCTGTACGCAGAGAATGTATTAGTTGCTACATCAAAGTTTTGAATGATACCGAAGGTTTATCGATCGTCGTGGTTAGTACGCCTGCGGTTGCGGTCAACTGCTGGGCGATCGGAATGCCCGGTTGTTGATGGATACATTCTCTAATCTCCTTCTTCCGTAACTGGAATAAAACAGTGCCGTAACCATAAAAATAGCTCTGCTGTATATTCACAAAATCGTGCCCCACCATCTAAGCACTTTCCGCGGTCGCTAATGCGACAGGCAACTCAATAAGTGCACCTGCTTTTCGTCCGATTACTCACTCAGGCCTGTCTGGCATGGTTACACCTGGAAGGACCGAAGCCCTAGTGAACATAACTCACCGGATCGATGCAGTGCACAAGGCTGACCACCACTTTATGGTGGCAGAATAGGTCAGGAGTCAATAGCATGTCTGCTTCCACACTATTAACGTCACTGTTGTTTAACATTATTTCGTTCAGTTTTTTGTCTTGTTTTTTTTACTACAGTTTTCCTTTTCGAATGTCTGTTGTCGTTGCTGCAGTGAACGACTGCTCGAGTTACAGTGTCATTTGATTTATCTCGTATTCGTTTATGAAATGGATAGGATTGTTCCGAAGGGAAAAACCAAGTGCTCACTCTTCCCTGTCGCTTGAAGAAATCATTTGTTGGACGGTTCATAATTGTAAGCGAAACGTTGTCATGCGTATGAAAACAAAAGTGCCTGAGGAGAAAAACTCTGATGCGCAACTTATTGTCACTAGACATTTAAACACTGCGAGGCAGCATACTGTTGGGCACACGTACAGAGAAGTAATCAGCAAAATTCGCACTAGTATTGCTTCAAAGAAGTAACCACAAAAACCACTGCACCGGTTGGCCTTCGTGTGTGTATTAACTAAGTTCACTGCCCCAATCGGCCAAATATGATGGCGCATCATTATGTTTGTTTAGTGGGCTTGCAAAGTTGTACAAATGCCAATGACTGTTCTTTTTGAATTTTTAATTGTAATCCGCCTTGTGAGTGCAGACCGGTTTGACTATAAATTACCCTCTTGGGGACTATTGTCTAGTCGTTTATGCAGGATTTTCCGCCTATCCCAACCGAAAGTCTTCGTAGAACGTAGACTAAGAGTTTGTCGACTGGTTCACGTTCCGCGGAAAGCCCTAAGCGAGCCGCAACACCCGAACTGTTTCTTGCACCTGGGTCATTTGTATTAATCCACTTGTAATTGACTCTCATGATTTCCTCTAAAGGTTACCCTTTACGTTTCGGGGTCATCTGAAGGTTGCTTTTTTCCTCCAGTTCATTTCAGACAAACATCGATATCTGGTTACGGGAGTGGGTAGAGAAAGATCTGCCCAATTTGGCAGTTCAGACTGGTTGGCGAACGCTTTACAAAGAACTGGATGACAAGCTGCGTTCCGTCAAGCACACCCCCGGTCACGATGCGATATTTGACCACCTGAAAGACACTGTTCACCAGGAAACGCGAAGCAGACACCATTGGGATCAGAAAGCGGAAGGTCGTTTGGTGAGTTCGGTGTGTATACGTGCATGTTTTCGATATCCGGGCTTCTATTCTTGATGGTAGTTTCCCGCATCGTCAACCCAAAAGGGTTACTTACGATGGTTCGTCCTTATAATAGATTGTCTCGTCGTGTGCTGTCAGCGTGGCATTTGATTTTTTAACAGCTCACTTTTTCAGTTTTGAGCCAACTCCATGAACATTGTAGCTGTAATCGCTTTTTATTCAGCATGGTCTGGATGTCTTCGACAGATGGGCTAAGTAAGACAATGTCGTCCGCATACTCCAGATCAGTCAATCGAGCGTCAGGAAGAAGCTCAACACCAAGCCCACTGGATTTGCGGAGCCCATCCTCCAGAAGGTCGTCCATGACAAAATTGAACAGGAAGGGGGAAATCAAGCACCCTTGACGAACATCGCTAGAAGTGATGAACGCCCGAGACAGTTGTCCATAAACCCTCACACTGCTTGCACAGTGAGAATACAGTGATCTCAACAGATTCACGTATTTCTCTGGTACTCCCTTGCGAAGGGGACAGCTCCAGAGAACGTTACGAGCAACTGAATCGAAAGCAGCTCTTAGGTCCAAAAAGACCACGACTGTCGGCTGTCTGTAACAATGCCGATGTTCCAAGATCCGTCGCAGGGTAAAAATATGATCAACGCACCCCCCGACCGGATCGGAATCCTGCTTGTTCTTCGCGTATCTGACTTTCTCTTGGCTTAGTGAGCCGACGTAAAATGAGGCCAGTGAGCAACTTGAACGCAATGGACACCAAACGGATGCCTCTGTGGTTGTCGCATAGACTTCGGGTCCCCCTTTTTGAAAACGGGAATGACTGTTGATAGGCACCAATCACTAGGTACCTCTCCAGTCTCCCAGATCGTCTGGAGGAATTTTTTCATCTTTACCTTAAGAAAACTGCCTTATTGATCGTCGGTCTAACAGACAAACTTTCTGAAGTAATTGCAGTAGTAGACCGCAGGGGTTTGCCGCTTTGCCACAGCCTCATTCACCGCCACCACTCCAGCCATCAATGGGAAAACTGACCAAATGAACCCACTGTTCTCGTCGTGATCATCGTCCCAGTTTGTCGGCGCTAGCATTGTGGATACTGTAGGCTGAAAAAACTCCACAACAGGACGCTAGGTGCACGAGTTAAAATAAATCACTTAGCACAAACTATTGTGGTTAAGATGATTTCTACATATGTGAATAATAGCATGGATGTGCGGGTTAGATGATACCTCCTACTCAGATCAGGCCAACTGAGCATATCTCAAGGTTTATTCGACCTGTCCGCATGTAGTCTGCAACCTGGTTTGCTGAACAGTCCTGGCTCTGTTACGTTCACTACAAAGGATGCGTAGTGTACAATTATCAACGTAAAGCGTGAACATTCCGCTTGGTTATGCGATTGTCACAAATTTCGAGT
Organism: Paragonimus skrjabini miyazakii; assembly: GCA_014338405.1. Classification (NCBI taxonomy): domain Eukaryota; kingdom Metazoa; phylum Platyhelminthes; class Trematoda; order Plagiorchiida; family Troglotrematidae; genus Paragonimus; species Paragonimus skrjabini miyazakii. The sequence continues at coordinate 48,571 of JTDE01000240.1, forward strand.
AGTTCCGACTGACGCTGTTCTCCAAAACCTAACCGAACGGTCAACAACCGTGTGTGTCATCCTGGTAAGAGCAGGCCACTTGGAATGCTCAATGCGTTGGGTTTCACGCGGGCACTAACTGAAATGGGCACAATTAGCCGTTATTCGGTCGATCAGTTGAGCCGGGGGGCGACACTATCATTCACATCTGTCCGGAATGCACCTGCTCGGAGTGTGAGAATGTACATTCACGTCACATCACGCGACCAGTTTCTTTTACGACACGCGAACCTCTTCCGAGTCACATTATACGTTGGGTCCGTATCACCCGCCCAGTCGTATCATGCCAATACGGATGGGCCACCCAGTCGGATAAAGAACAATATGCCTTTTTCCATACTGGTTTCTCTTTTAGGCATAAGAATGTATCTTTCGTGTAAAAGCCTTTCGTTTTAGTGCAGTAGAATTTCTCCATTGTATTTTCAGGCTGTGGAAGTGGCTTATGATTGGTCTAGTGGACTCATATCTTGCGGCCTTTTTTATTGCGACTGCACGAATTGGCTGCTGCGATAGGGCGATCTCCGAGGGAACACTTGAGTTGTGAAGGTCGTCATGTGATCCAATCGGGGTATAGAGTCCAGCCCAGAGGTGGCAGAGAGCACAAGCCAGTGAATGTAAATGGATGAAATGAAAATGCGATAATTTCCCTGATGGATAGTTTTTTCATCAAACAGTTAGTTAAAAGCTGCATTTATGGACAAAACGTATTCACAAATCACTAAAAGACTGATCAAAACCGAACCCTTTTCCCATAGAATCTGAGGCACATCATGCTGCGTTTTTTAAATTTATCGCACCCTTCATGGACTCTGACTTTACATTTTACAACCATACTACCAAAGTGATAAGCGTCACTTTGTGGCCTCGTTACTGCGCCCTGTCGTTCCGCTTCCTGTCAACATGTCCTAGTTGACCATTTTATCGGTGCTGTGATGAAGGCAACTTGTGTTGTCGACAACGGCGTGAGCAGCTCGTTCAAAAATGTCCAGATTGAAGTGCCTTTGTTCTTTGAAAAGCTACATATCCAGGGTGCGAAGGTCCTTTAGTCTGGGTCTACATAAAACATTTGTCCCATACAGGTTTTGTTTAGGTGATTACAAACTGGGATAACATGTTAATACACGTGAGTAGTGATCGAACTGGACGGGCGTGGTAAGCAGCGTAAAGCACTCCTTACATGTCCGACGTACTTTCTGTGAATTAAGTATCGGCTGTAGACCACCATCAGAAGCCTTTGCGCTTGCAGTCTGTACAGTCCTAGAAAAGTCAGTTTGCAAGGGACTGACTGGAAGTGCGCCTATGCATCAACCCAACGCACGGCCAGGTAATTGGGCTGTGGTTTCAATGGTGTGCTTTGCTCGTTCGCCTACACGCCTTGGTTAGGAGGCGTGCCAGTAGGGTGCGTTAGGACTACAAAAGACGCTTGGCCTGCGAATTCGTTTACTGCGCATACTCCCGTACAGGTCATGTCAAAAAGTGAACCACAAACGCGTACACTCATTTGCACGGCAGACATTCATTTACATACATTGGGTGACAGTACTTTGTCATTCTCACATATATACCATTCTAATAGTCTCTTCTTGTCCGTCGTCTTCCTGGCGTTCGGAGCTTGCCCTTTTGTTCCCGAATGTCGCCTGTGAGTAATATACTACTTGTGAGTAGTATACTACTCACAACGAAACTGCCTGCTATACAACAGGTAGGCTGTTGGATCTGGACTTGGAATTTTGTAGTCCGGTCCACAGTTTTGAGACTTCCTGCATTCTTTGTAATCGAGGACGATCGAAGATTTCATGTTCGTAAAAGTGTAGGAAATAATTCCTTTCTTCATGCCTACCCCTGGCCTAATTAGCATTGCCGTCTGCCCTTGCCTTCCTTTTGTTTCGGAGTTTACGTTGAACCACTTCGTACTTCTCGAGCCGACAAAGTCGCTCATCTCAGTTGTCGTCAAATTTACTGTCGTGGCTTGTTCATACGCTCAGGATTACTATCTTCGCGTTTGTATTTTTTGTAACTACCTTTGGCCAACCTCTTTAAGTTCGAATCAGATGATTTTTTACCTGGGTGCAACACTTGTGTGGATGGATGTGACGCGAGTCCTCGACGCAAACAGTATCTGAAGTCGACGTTGTGTTGATTAATTATCGTCCTGAGTGGCTTATTCGCATCCGACCTAGTCAAGTAATGGTCTGCTGGCGTGGTTAATCAAAATGCATTGTTACTGTATATAGGCACTGAGTTTCTCGACTGTCTCTCATTTTCGTTCACTCATAATGGTTATCGATTATTGAATGGATCATTGAAAGCTTGTGATAAATTGGACATCATTCATACTTGTCCGCTACTTTTGCACTCAGGCAAACTTCTCCGTCGACGCACTTCGATTCCCGATGTTCATATTGTTCACTTAATTCAAGTCGTTCAGCTGTTTAAACAAGTCGATTACATGCAGCTGATGCAATTTGAGCCCGATGGTTAACTGTGGGTGAACGCAAGAGACAAATTGGATCGTGGAAAGTGGGGTTATCTACTTGCCAACTGCTCAAGTTTGGATAAAATAAATTCGAAGTGGTAGACTAAACGCCATCAAAGGTTAGAGATTATGAACGTTATGTCGAACATAACCGTGCGGAAAAGAAAACGGATTGTTGTTTAAAATAACAAGACAATAAATCTTTCTGCATACACTTCTGAACCTGTTATTGCTGACTGTCAGCCTATATATGCTCACATCGTTGGTTATCAAATTATCATCTCATGTCTCTGGGTTCTCGGTTTGTACATCCATCTAGGGAACCCTTTCTTAGTCACCACGCTTGGTAGTTTCTGGCCTCATTGAGCACATGCGAGATTGTCCAGGGTGTAAAATCAGTCAACCTGCATTGTGGTCTTATTTCTCACATCCAAGAAAGCCCCGACGAGAATACTGAACAGTGTTCATTTTCTTTGATGGTGAGTCGATCGACTAAATGTCGCGAAGAGTTTGTTCAAGGCAAGTGACAGAAGTAAGATCATTTCCTTATGAAGATCAAATTTTGTCACTCTCCAGCGTATTTACTGTGAAAATAGGCAGTGCTTTTCTCCCATAAAGACTGCATCCGTGCGGAAACAGCTCGGTCTATCGAGGTTGCACGTGCTAATCGTTGTTCGCTATCTTGATGACGGCTGTCTGAAGGTACTTCAAGTCGACCTATTTGAAACTGCTTCGAAACGAAGCAGCTGGTCCTTTTTCTGCGGGTGACCGTTTGAATTCCAAGACTTACGCGTTATCAGTTGGTGTTTACTATTGTACAAATCCGTCAATGTTTCGCACGTTGCTGGTTGTGAACGGATGGATGGGTTGCAAAACTCGGCAAAACATTTTGAATATATTTTCGAATACAATGGAACTTCGTTCTACTGAATACTGCCGGACAGAAATTTGGCTACAAACTAAGAGAGGCGCTACTGACTAAAGAATCCAGAGACAGCTAAGCAACAGCGGAAATCGCCGATGTATCTTTGATGATGATGATGATGATGATGATGATGATGATGATGATGATGATGATGATAACTAGAGGCTGACCAATTGTCTAATCATCCCATTAGCTGCCTCTTGATTGCAATCGATAACATTCGGTGGTCAGTGTTATTTTTTCAGCTCATCGTTATCGCTCTCATTATATCTTTTTGACCAGTTAATATTTATATGGTCTCACTACTTCGAATTTCACGCTGATTTTTGTTTCATTTTTCTAGCGAGTCATTCAATCAAACGCCCTGGACGACCGAACTGTTCATGATAAGTCTCAATGGACAGCCTCAGTGGAATTCCTCAATCAAGCACTCAGATCACGTTTGAGAGGCGGTAGGTTTCGATTTCTGTCTGCCTTGATTAGTTTTTAGATGTTCGGCAAATTTCGCTGGGTCCTGTGCAACTGTTTCATACTTTGTTCAGGTTTTCGTGAACTCTTTTACCCATTGTTTCATTTCATTAATTCAACTGCTGGCAATGGAGTGTGAGAAGGGATGCCACGGAACCTTCTAATCTGTATAGGATACAGTTTGGTTTGATTTGATCAAAAGTGACTTTCTACGGTACAATTCAATTGAATTAGTTGTTAGAACAATAAGAAGCCTTGTCTACGATAATAGCATTTCAGTTTTATCTGATCAGCTACTTGTTGAAGCAAGTTATTAGATTTTATACGTTCTTTTGTTGTGACCGCATCATCATAGACAGCAATACATCAGTGGTTCACACTGATGCTTAACTGCCACACAACCATGAAGAAGAAGAAATAAACCACAAACACGTACCACTCATTTGCACGGCTGACGTGCATTCACACACATTGGGTAGCAGTACTTTGTCATTCGCTCTGGTGGTACTTCCCCCATAGCGCATACATACTAGTTTGATAGTCTGTTCTGGTCCATCGTCTTCCTGGCACTTAGGCTTGCCCTTTGGTTCCTGAATATCGCTTGTGAGTAGTATACTACTCCCAAACGAAACTGCCTGTTATCCAACAATGTAACGATATAGTGGTAGGGACTGTTGTAAACTCTCCTAAACGGTACGCTGGTTCGATCTCGGTATAGTGATGCTCTCAATAAAATCGGATTCTCGTCCCGGCAATAATTCACACGAAAATCTCGGTCCCGAATAGTACCGCGATTGTCCCGTATTCGCTCCCAAGGTAAGCCAAAAGACGCGTTCAAAATAAAAAGCTTTGTTCCGCTACAAAACGGGGTGCCGCTAGGGCGACAAGTGCAAGGTATTTATAGGGCACGTCATGATCACACATTCCCACCACACCATGAAAGAGTTAGGATCGCAAATGTGCATAGGGGTATGAAAAGTTTCAACCGATTTGAACAGTTCCGCTAGTTCGGACTGAGTCGAGTGGTTTTTTTCTTTTTTCTCACGACGGAGGCGTCCTGGGACGGTCACAGGGTGGGCGCCCTAACAGGGACCAAACGTTATGGTCGCGATAACCTAACGACATTACTCAATGTTTTCTATCCACCCAACGCTGAATGCCGCTTCTTACTCAGCTTGATTTCACTGTTCATAAAATTTCGGATGGGTCTAACAACACAACATATTTGACTGAGTCGGCATTATAATTTGTTGTCCGGATATATTTTTCACTCAAGACTATAGCGTTTCTCGTTTCATCTTGAAATTTGCTACCCACTGACGCTATTGTCTTAGCCGATAAGTTGAACAAAAAATGCGACATTTCGCCTGCATCTATACGACTTCGTTCTGCTAATGTGGGCCACGCTACAACTGTATTTGACCTAATGAATACCATGAAGAGCAGACTGATTTGCCGTTTACTTTTGAGCCCTACTATTCCGTTCGGAAGCAAACTATTATGTACAATTCAAAACGGTTTGTTGCATCCGTTTGTCAGCCGATTCCTCTGATATGTCAATTCTGAAGAAACCTTGCTTTGTTTCTCGCTTGGTATTACTTTTTGGGAATGCCTCTTTAACCGCAATCCTTCAGCGAGGACTTCCTTTCTCATTTGATTATCCATCATCATCATAGTCAACAATATACCAGTGGTTCACACTGATGCCTAACTGCCACACAATCATGAAATAAAAACCAAACCCTGTGAAAGAAGAACGATGAAAAAATAAATGAGAGGAGAAGGAATCTAACTATTCAGAATAGTTACGTCTGTATTCAGTCATTCACAATAGTTCGGTATGATTACGTTCATATGGGCTGAGCAAGAGCTAGAAAGTTTAAGTTGCTGATCATTCTTAGTGAGCCTCTTTAAACACTTCGTCTAACTTTGATGACCAGTTATCCTAATTGTATTCACTAACTTCTGACTGTTCTACTAGGCCACACTGTAAACTCTACTGATCACATATTGGTTCTGTTACCGACTGTTGTACCATGGGCTACACCATATCAACCGAATGGGACTTCCCAACTGCTTAGCAATTGAGTCCAGTCATGTTTTCATTAAGTCAGCCATGTACCATATGTACCACTTTTCCACACAGAAGCAACACCACCTCTCGCCGTTGAACTGCTCCATTCTACGAGACATTTGCTGATCCGTGTTACCTATTTTTTCGTTCCAAATATGGATCATGGTGAATTCCCAGTCGCCTTATGGTGGTACCCATCCAACATGTGTGGTACTTGATCACGTCATTGAGCTCCGTGTGTTATCTGATATCTTGGGCTTGGTGATATGCTGAGTATATGGTATGTGCTGAATAGTATCACTCTGCTGTGAAGTGTTGGCGAACATTGATGCTTCGAACTGAACGTTTATGCAGTACACGTCGATTGTACAATAAACGCTACGTTTTCTGGATAAATTACTGATTGCGTGACCACTGATATGGCGAGTTGTTAGTCTGACTGGACGTAGCTCAGTTGTCGGGTTACTAGTTTTGAGCCAGTTTGAGCAACGAAGACTCAACAGTGAAACCCTGTAACTACTTCCACAGGCTTGTCCCTTAGACTCACTTTACGTGACTACCTTCGTCAGCTAGAGTGTGGTATATACTGGGACTTCAAATGCGTTACTAGCCCTACTTCATCTCAGCATGTGAACCCTGTAGCGGGGTTTTGGGTCTGAACATTCTCATTATAAAAAAAAACGACGAGTACTTCAGCTTTTCATATTTCAACGTTACCGTAAAGGCACTGACTTTGATTCATAGTCACACAGTTGCAAATTCGAGCACGGTTTTCTCGATCAGTCTTGCCTAAGTTTGAATAACCTGATGGTCTGTGGCCTACGTGTGATTGTGTTATTTTGCGCGATAGCAAACGCTTTACGATATAAAAGGTCTTAATTAAATATCCTGCAGCTTTCAGCCACTGAATGGTATATAAATTACTTCAACTGTTCAAGTCGTTTCCATCACAAGTGATTTGCATCATGTGAGTATTCGACTGTGGGCTTCGGTTTGCAACACTGAGGTTACCCTCCTGCAGCCAGCTCTACCTGATACGTACAAGCAAAGGTAAAATCAGTAGTAGGGAGCACTGGTATACTTTCTTGCTAGGTTTTGTTTTTTTCTAAACTGCTCACCAAAGGTCCGAAACCCCGACTTCTTAGTATTGTTGTTCTGGTCGATTAATACTGTTTGTTTACGAGCGCGTACTGAACTTTGCACCAGTCTCTCAGCTGTCATAATATTCTAGAGGGTAGTTGGAAGCCTTTTTAACCTGAGGAACTATTCACTATAGAATTTGCTTTTTACCGTCGCTCTTCAATACTCCTCTTGTTTCCGTAGTCAATGAGTCCATCTCGGAGCTGTGTGGACCTAGTCTACTTCAACGGTGGCTATATTGGCAAAACCGTACACCTGAACAGCGGCTCCGTCGTGAAGTTGTTCAGGAGACCGAAACGCTGTTAGCTTCCTATTCGGTTAGTTCGGTTGTATTTTTTTCTCCGAATGTGCGCAGATGCAAGATTTTAAACCAGGAATTTCAGTTTGAATCGAATTGATGACAGGAATCGTATACCATTGTAACGAATAGACTTGTGACAAATAACCGAGAGTGCAGAGAAGACAACACCTGGTAGAAAGGCTTTAATCAATCAGAAAACGAGGTATGTGGTATAACATAACGAACAGAGAAGGTAGATTCAGATAATATATGGAGGGAGTTATGTGATTAGGGAGGGAGCAATATGATGTGGAATTAAAATATTACATTCTCCCCCGCCATGAAAAAAACTAACTAACGTAACTGTGGAGTATTAGGAGTCAACTGTCCAACGT
>JTDE01000240.1:56467-73579 GCA_014338405.1 Paragonimus skrjabini miyazakii
ATGCAAGATTTTAAACCAGGAATTTCAGTTTGAATCGAATTGATGACAGGAATCGTATACCATTGTAACGAATAGACTTGTGACAAATAACCGAGAGTGCAGAGAAGACAACACCTGGTAGAAAGGCTTTAATCAAAGAAAACGAGGTATGTGATATATAACGTAACGAACAGAGAAGGTAGATTACGATAATATATGAAGGGATCAGTATGATAAGGAAGAGAACAATATGATGTGGAATTAAAATATTACATTCTCCCCCGCCATGAAAAAAACTAACTAACGTAACTGTGGAGTATTAGGAGTCAACTGTCCAACGTATGAAATGGGTAATCCTAGGAGAGAGATAATGGCAAAACTGTGAAACGAGGTTACGCCTCGCAATTTCGAAGTAAGTAAGGTCTAACTATTTGTTGGCGGGAAAGAAGATTTTCAACGTTTGTTTCTTGTACACTAGGAGTTTCTTTCGTGTCGGATATAGTGCAGGGTGTGTCAACAATAGAATGGTTTGAAATAGAATCTGACAAAATGGGTTGTGCCGGTTGAGTTGTGTTTTTAATGGGTGCCAGTTGTCGAAGGGATACAGTTTCCACACGACCATCTGGAAGTCTAATGTGAGCGTACTCGGGGTTACTCTCTAACAGTTCAACTTCTTCTACTAGGGGGATCGTACTTGGATGTTCCGGCATTCTTCCGATATTGTACTTGTCCGGGCGTAACGAGCCACTGAGGCAGACTGGTTCCTGTGGGCGATTCTCTATTATGCAGAAAAATGCGTTCATGAGGAGTAGCGTTGGTAGCAGTACACAGCAACGACCTGATGGCGTGTAGCGCGTCCGGAAGCACGTTCTCCCACTGGTCGACATTCAGTGCTTTGGAACGCAGACAAAGAGAAGCAGTTTTCCATATAATGCCATTGAGCCTTTCAACTTGACCATTGCCTTGTGGGTTGTAACACCCCGGTCGTGAAGGAATTGTCTCAACTCCTGCGACATAAATGTAGATCTTCGACCGGACTGAACGAATGAGGGCACTCTAAACATGGAAAAGGTCGGGTAATGACATAGCTGGGCAGGGAAAGGCGAATGGGAAGCGGGAGAATTCGTCATTTACAATTAGTATATAGTGATTGTGACTGGAAGAGGGAATTGGTCCTTTGAAATCAATACTAAAACGTTCAAATGGCTGCTTCGCCTTAATTAAAAGACCATTAGAAGGACAGTAGAATTTCGGTTTTAGTTGGGAACAGACAGAACGCTGTTGAATAACAGACTTGACATTGTTTAGGGAAAAAGGTAAATTCCTTGTTCGAACAAAATAAGACAAACGAATGATTCCAGGGTGGCAGAGAGAATCATGAAGCTTCTTAAGATAGTCTATAGAAAAAGTTGATGCACAAAAGGCTCGAGGTAGAGTTTCGGCCGCAGGATTATCTGAACCAGGGTGATATACAACATCATAAGAGAATTGAAATAGTTCGATCCGCCAACGCTCAATTTTGTCATTTTTGATTTTGTTGGCAATTTTCGTAACATACGTAAAAGCAACAGAACGTTGATCGGTCGCCATTTCCGGATAGCTTCAATAATTGCGTAAGCTACCTTTTCAACAGCGGAATGGTTTCGTTCTGTTGCAGAGAGAGTACGTGAGAAAAAGGCCACGGGGCAGCCACTCTGATTTAGTGTAGCGGAGACTGCTATATCTGAGGCATCCGTTTCAATGACATGAGGAACATCTCTGGCAATGGAAAAGAATGAGGCTTGAACTAGTTCGGATTTAAGGGAATCGTAGGCGGAAAGTACATCGTTGGGTAGTGGAAAGCTTTTGTTGATAATCAGTGGGTGGATTTTATCTGAAAAATGGGAAAACCACTGCGAATAGTATGAGAACATCCCAACCACTCTTTGCTTTGCTTTCAAGTTTCCAGATGCAAGTAGCTTGATTGGCGCTTCGAATCGATCGGGATCTGGCCTCACGGATCCTTTGGATATTTAATAACCCAACAGATGAATTTCTTTGGTAGCGAAAACACACTTGTTTCGATTTAGTGTTAGTCCGTATTTACCGGCCACTTGCAGAAAGCAATTGAGATTAGTCTCGTGATCGTTCGCATGTTTTCCGCATAATGTAATATTGTCGACGTAGACAACAGTTCCCTTGAGCATTCCTCGAAGGACCAGCTCGTCCATCTCTCGCTGGAAGCATGCAACACCATTGGTCACTCCAAAAGGTATGCGGTGGAATTGGTATAGGCTACTGCATGCTTCAAAAGCGGTATGTTGTCTTTCGCTTTCGTTAATGGGTATTTGGTGGTAAGCACTCTGGAGGTCTAGCATACTGAAAACAGTGAATTGTGAAATTTTCTCTACCATGTCGTTGTTACGGGAGAGGGGATAGGCGTCCGGGTAGGTGAACCGATTAATAGTTTGGCTATAATCGACGACCATGCGACGTTTATGGCGATCGTTTGTAGTGACCAATAGTTGTGCACGCCACGGTGATCGCGAAGGTTCGATGATGCCATCTTGTAACAATCTTTCGATCTCGGTCTGAATGAAAACTTCATCATGGTGACTATGTCGTCTCGATTTAGTACGGATTGGACGGCAAGAGGGATCGAGCTGAGTAAAGAGGGAGGGAGCTGGAAGAGTAGCGGAAGCTAGGCCACACAGTGAAAATGAGGGTTGAACACCCTGAAAGGATATTTCCACAGATTTGTGTCGCTGTAGGAAGTCATGCCTTAATGATACATCAGCACACAGATTGGGGAGGGTGGACAATTTAACATCGCTGTAAAGTGTACGTTTGTGGAATACTGAAACAAGACAGTGGCCTTTGGTGTTACTGGTTATTCTTGTTGAAGCCAGAACGATTTGGTTACTTGATAGCAGTGTTGCCCATTGATTTCCGAGTGTAACCGCTTCAAAAACATAGCTTTCTGATCTCTCTCTGTCAGCTAGCGCTTGTAGGATTATCTCATTGAGTACCACCTCAGTGATGGCTTTGATAAGGCTAGTTGGAGCCGCATCAGTGATAATAGAGGAGGTAAGGAGTGAAGAAATTGATGTCTTGTGTTTCGAATGAGTAGCAGAGCGACGAATCTGTTGGCAGTGACCCCGTTTCCCATATGATTTGCAGACTGAATATCTAGCTGGACATTTGTGACGTGAGTGTCGGTCATACCCACAGAAGAAGCAGTTAGTTCGGGCTGCAGCTAGTGTAGTCTCGTATTGACTGTTAGGTTTCTCGGCAGTATTTGGTGAGGCGTCGGTAGCAGCTGTATTGTAAGTTGGAGGCTGAGATTGCGCGAACGAATGCGATTGTTGCTGAGCCAGGTCTAAAGCTTACGCTTGATCGTAAACGGTTTTTACACGTAAGGTTTTGTGTTCAAGCAATCGTTGGCGAATCGAGTTGGATAAGAGTCCACTTATGAGGGCGTCCTCTTGATTTTGCTCCGCACTGACAGCTTTAAAATTGCAATCCTTGGGAAGGTTCCAGAGTTTTTGTATGAACTGGTCGAGAGTTTCATTGGGAGCTTGTTTACAAGTTGTTAAAAGGTGGCGTGCGAAAATTTCATTCTTTTGTTGTATGTAGAGAGAGTGAAGTGTGGTGATAGCAGTCATAATCAGTACAGTGAGAGATGAATTTGTATACGGTAGGGGACAAGAAGTGTATAAGTGTTTATAGCTTGTCAGATTTATGAGAAGCAATCAGTTCAAGAAAATTTGAAAAATTATTCAACCAATGTTCCCATACGTCACCACTGTCTGTGGAGTTTGAATCGGCATCAAATCGGTCCGGTCGTAGCAGACGATCCGTTATATCTAACTGATTACATTGTAATGAATAGACTTGTGACAAGCAACCGAGAGCGCAGAGAAGACAACACCTCATAGAAGGGTTTTAGTCAATCAGAAAACGAGGCATGTGTTCTATAACGTAACGAACAGAAAAGGTAGATTACGATAATATATGAAGGAATCAGTATGATAAGGAAGAGGGCAGTATGATGTAGAAATAATATATGACGAAAATTGCCTGCGATAAGTATATATTTGGACAGGTATATGATAATATTTTTACATCAATCATTGCTCCGTCTTTGACGCCTGATTACTTTATTTGTTTGTTTAATTCAATTTTGTCCGCCTCTGCATCACCATTCGTTTGTCTCTATACGATTGGTTAACGTTTGTCAGCAAACGAATGTGGAAAATAAGATATGCTCACTTTTTTTCCACAAATGCCAAGTTATTGATCGTCGCTAGATCATACCTTACAGTGACAATGAGTGGCAACTTGAAAACAAGGTTGTTGAGAAATTGCTCAATAACTTTGTCAATTTCTATTATGTTAACTGAAGAAGTCCCAATCATGGAGTCACCTCATGTCATTACCTGGGCTCTGCCGTACTCGTTCGAAAATACTCGTTGAAATATCTTTTTTTTGATGTGATGGGGTAACCTTGCCATTACACTCAAACGAATATCGCTAAGCATTTGGATTAGATAACTCGATCGTGAGATCATTGACAGTGGTTAACACGATTTTATTATGAGGTGGTGGGCCGGAGGATCAGCTGCCGGTCGTGTCAAGGAAATGTGCTACCGACGAGTTCCAGAGAGATTGAACCTTGAGTCTGGTGTTTCTTTCCGAAAATGACTGACGTCGAACTGTTTCTGATCATATCAGCTGCTGTCAACTGAGTGGTGTTTAATTATTAGCAGCCATGTCCAGGACTACGTTTAGAAACTTGTAAATAGTTCCTGATTTGTAGGTACGTCGACTAATCCCTCATCGGCTACCTGCTGCGTTTTTTGTGCCCAGTTACAATGTTTTTGCACCAATATGATGCATTCCTCGCGTTCAGTCTATATCTTATCTTCTTGACTAATCTTCGGACGGAACTCCATGTCTCCCGTATATGAACCAGAGGAGCCTGATTACTTTAGTCGATGGCTACTCACAGGTTTATAGTCAGCTAACTTTCTTTGTTTGTGAATGCTGAGTCATATCCACTATGAGATAATTAGTGTGAAGCTCAAATTCTCAGTCCTGTAATCATGTAACCAACGTGCACAATATAGACACGATGTAGTCAACGAGATACTGTTATCGTTCGAGTTCTTTTTGACATTGGAGGTGCATGGGAGTATATATCCTTAGAACTTGTCGGCACCTTCTTCCGTTTTTCATTGGCCGCACAGGAAAAGTTCTGTATCAACTCATCAGCACGAATAACTACGGAGAATAAAGGTTGACGTGCATCGTTATTGGGTCCCAAATGGCGGTGTTCACCTGACTCACTGTCAAAAACAGCTTAACGTTGGAATCAGTGGTGTAGTAGATGTGATGCCTTGTCTCCTCTCGAGTCACCTTCCAATTTTCGCATTACTATTTTCCTTTCGTTGTGGCATATAAATTGGATATCATAAATTTGCGTGTATATATTACAATCTCATTGTGTATATTACATACGTTCATATTTTGTCATATTATTACAATATTCAAATTTAGTAATGCTTACTCACCTGTAGAGACCCAGCCCAAAAATTACTCCTGACGATCTGACCACGATCCGTCGTAACCTGCAAGCACGAAATCTCACAGTCACCGATCAAATGGTGAGTTGTAATTTTTCCTTGTGAATCAAGTTGCTTCCCTGATGGACGATTCGTATGGTGTTCAGTTGACCTCTCTTTGTCCACTCAGTTGATGTTTGGCCGCAAGTTTCGTCCATGACTATTTATTCACACTGTTTTGTGTGTGTGTTGAAACTTGTCGTTTGGCGGCGTGTATTATTATGTACCGCATGCATTCTGATCGTCAATTTCCTAGTGCTCGGATACATTGTTGAAATAGAGATTATGGTTATTATTAAAGGTTTTGGCTTTCATATAACAAGAGGATCACTCTCATGTGATATTGACTCCTGTAAAACTGAGTCGCCGCAATGACTAAAAATCTAGACTCATCATTTTTGTTTGTTTGGAGCGAATTGCGCCGTTTGATGATGTGTAAGTGGTGTTCACTGTCACACAATAATCGACGTTGTGTTTGTTTTGTTCTGAGAATGTGTGTGCTATCTCGTCTCTTTGACTAGCTCTCGAGGTTCGGCTTCATGACCATCATGGAGTTTGATAAAGCATATCTGATTCACAGAAACTGGAGCACGAGTCCAAATAAAAGTGATACGACAATGTTCAGAAAAGTGTAGTTGGAAAACACAACATATGTTTGACTTGTTGCTCTCTGGGACAACTCGTTAGTTCACATTTTTGGGAGTTCGCATTACGTTTATCAACTGTACCATTTACTTTGTTTTAGCTATACTACATTTAATGAAGGTGTAGTGAAATTGTAGAAAATCATATGGATAAAATCTCGGTTTATTTCGGCGAGCCATATGAAGGAGTGCCAACGCCAGTTCATATTCGGCGCATAAAGGTTGGCCTCTAGGATCTTAAACAAAACACTCTGGTTCAATAGCCTGCATCGTAAAACGTTATAGTATCACTTTTCAGTCGGAGATTCGGACTAGATTGTATAGTGCATTTGGAAACAGGAGTTGACCTATCCCAAAGACGGCGAACACGACATTTATCTGCCTTCCTGTTACTTGCCCCTAATCCGATGTTCCACGACAAATTTCTTCACCGTTTTAACTCGCCACAGTGAAATAATCTGAAAGTGATTCAAATCGGTAGCCTCTTGCGGTATGAGACAACAGGATCTTATCTACTAAGTCATTGAGACAAATGGAACTTGATTTTTTGATTTCTCGTCTGTTTGTAGATAGACACCGCCAATTTCTATTGACTACGACCACAATGATAGTAAATTTTGTTACCGCAATGTTTCTTGATGCCTACTCTCAAACTGACACTGGTCGTAACCAGTGCAAACTTGTGGCAACCTGTGATAAACTGTCCACATCAAGACTAAGCATCGATGGGCTGTTGACATGTACAAAAACAGCCGTTTTTCTAACTGCATAAATATTTGTGCGCAGTGAATGTATTCAAACTCACACAAGGCTTTTGTGTACAATTTCGATCATATTAAATAATAAAACGGTTCACCCTGCTGTTTTTTAACTCTTTTTTAACCCTTTATTTAACAAGAAACAAATGACGATGACGTAGCTATCAAAAATAGTGCCGCTGATCACACATAAAACAGGGTTCATGCAAACCCTTAAAAATCTGGAAGTTTTAAAATTATGGGAGATTTTCGAACCACCCAAAGGTGTGAAGTCTTGTACGTACAGCGTTCAATTCTGCGAAGATATGAAATTTAACTAATGTCACTCAGTTTCTGGGCTCACGGCAAAAACGTGATTAAACGTCACCCATGCTAATAACTAACCGCGTGGACATCGCAGCATGAACACCGTGAGCGCGCTTGTGTTTTGTTTGATGAGAGTTTAAATCCACAGTTCCAAGTAGGTGCTTTCGTGATAGTATAGTGTCATTTTGTTTCTCACTTCAAAATTCATCAGCAATGAGGTTAACTCGAGGGCTGAGCAAGAAGCCGTTTAACGGTTGTTAGGATCGGATCACAGTTGTCACATACACAAGTCTATAGTGAGCGGAGATTTTTCATAAACGAAAAGATAAACTCCAACAACTCGAAGCAGAAATCCTTTACTGTCCAGATACCACGTTTCAGTGTTTGGAGGTGCAGACAAAGGTGAGGTGACAAGAGGCCTGTTACTCAATTCTGTTGGTCCGAAATCACAATATGGAGAAGCGAAGGTTTGAGGCAGATGAAAAAAAATATAAAGCTACCGCTGGGAAAGAATCCAAGCCGAAATACTAACGTTGGTTGTTCTAACGAGTTCACTTGTATGTACGGAGTGGCTGATGGAATTAAAGTTTACCGTCAAATGCAAAGCTCAGTTAAGGACATAGAAGTTAACAGACAAGACGGCGTCTCCTTTTGCGCAGAAATTCTTGGGAATCTTGGAAGAAGTGAACATGAACTTGAGTCTGTTGTCTTTGATGACTGTGCGGTACAACATGTATGAATGAAAGTACAACTATCCTACTACAAGAAGATGTAAACATCTTAGCGTACCAAGAGTAGAGTTAGTCCACGTCAAGCGGTATTGAAAGAATCCTGCTGATCTCAGGAAGGTGTGGAGCTTTCTTTGTTCAACTCTGTACGAATTCAGGTAAAACCATAGCGCACTACTTAACCATTCTTTCTTATAAGATTGGTTGCATAACCCACAACTGCATGAATGCAACGGTCTACCGTGTGGGTACTCCCTCTCAATTTGTCTAATGTTTTTATAACTATAGGAACGACGTCTTCCGTTATCGCAGCATTCAGGTTCAATACATTGCTTAATTCTGATCAGAAAACATGGAGCTCTTATTAGTTATGCCAATCGACTGTATAGTACTTTGTTATTGTATCCTCCATCGTGAGGGCAAGACTTATCAATGGTTCTGGCGCTTGTAAGAACATGCCCTGGTCTGTGACCGCGTTAAGACTCAAACATTCCGATTCTGCTGTTCCGGATCGCCTCATAACGCCTTTGAAATTGACTTTAGGGAACAGCAAGCGGATTTTTGCTCATGCTGACGTTGCACATATCTTATTCTGAATAAATTCAAACCTGCCGTATTTCAACGGTGATATTTTTTGACTTGGTGGATCGACCTACGTTTTTTGGAGTCATTTAGATGCAGAAGTATAGTGGCCAAGTATGTCATCACTTTGTATCATTTTGTTAGCTCAGACAGGGGGCTATTGAGAACATTCAAAAGTGCAAGTAGGGTTATTCGCTTTCCACATTCCTATTCGAGTTGGTAATGGACAAAATGACGAAGGTTTGTCAGTAGCAGCCGCAAACGTCAGACTCTGATGTCCCACCGTAAATGAAGGCGGTCGGCCTAGATCATATGAATCGTAAGGAACCGTTGTTTAACCAGTTCGAACTGGCACGATCCCCTGTTCAGTTCAATATTTACAATACACTGTGGTCTAGGGACGCTAAATTTAAGTCAAAGACCCTAACATCAACACTTGTTTCAAATTGAATGGCGAGATATTAAGGATAGTTGACCAGTTTCTGTAATTGAGAAGTTGTATCACTAACGGCAATGGTTGCCAGCTTTGACATCAAAATGGTATCTCATTCAGTCTTACGAAACACCTCTACTTAGCAGCTGTAAAGACAGACGGCTAATGACTGCACATATCAAACGCATTGAAGTCTTTGACTACCGATGTTCGCTTTTAGTCGCATTCAACAGATTACGTCGACGAGTAAGCACGTGGTCGGTTGTTAGCCGGGTTTCTAGCCGTGAGTTTTGGGTATCCCAAGAGTAACCGCTCTATGACGTCCTAACTGAGCCTGCAGCTCGCTGGCCTAGGATACCAGGTGATATTCAGATAAATGAACAAGCGGAGACAAAAACAGACTTTTGCTTGTTAAGAACTTTGGTCTGTGTTTATGCTGTAAGAAAGGAGCGTGAATACTGCTGTTTATTGCCAAGCCATTTGTGAAGTAAGGATTGCCGCTGCCATAAGTCAATAAAATCCGTAAGAAATTTATCTCGTGACCGCTTCCCCTATTCTGCAGCGGTAGTCAGCCTATTGAATACAATCTGAGGGTGCCCACGAGACTGGTGCATCTTGAATTATCTTACTTTGCACATATGTTGCCTTCTCTTTATTGTTTTCCTTGAGTTTTGCTTTGTTGCTTGATCGTACAACAGTGGAGCACCAGCAACCATTAATGACGTTTTACTGTCAGTAGACATGGTTATGGTGCATCAAGTTTGCAAAACAAAAATACGCAACAGGAACTGTTGAAAAGACAATCTTTTTTACGCTTTCAGCTTGTTCCGTTTCCTTTTGAAAAAAAACGTATAGAAAACTAGGTTCGACGTTTATTGTGTTTTTATTAGTTCAAGCAAACTGGCATCAACCCTGGCTACAGAACTCAAGTTTTTTTTAATCAATATACACAAGAATTAATCGAACATGTGCTCCCTTTTTTCCTTTAAATTGCAATAGACCTTCCGTATCTGTTGCTCAGTAAGGTTTTAATATTCCACCATCGGTATTCTTTCATTCTTATAAGGGCACGTTTTTCAGTTTCTCTTTTATAACAAAAACTTCGTTCACTTTTTCTGAAATTTTCTGGTCATAATGCTTGAATTCTTTGTGAACTTAAAGCCGGGATTTCGTTTTAACCAATCCAATTATTTGTCACTTTTAATGTAAATATTTAACGATGTGAGTTGCATGTACCGAAACCTCATTTTGTTGGATGGCGAAGCTTCCGCTGTATTCTCGAGTAGAAAAATCCAAAAGTGTGCCTCAATTGTGCTGATGTATGAAGCGAACGTCAATGTTAATTGTAGTATTATCAACCCCATTGTTCTGTCATGAGGGAATCCTCCCCCAAACCGTCTGTGAACTGCCGTGTCATCTTTGAGGAGTTGCATATTTTCGTTACTTTTGTAGGTTTTGCTAGTAAAATGCTTAGCGGCCGGGATTTTCCGAATGGAACTTATTTTCCCTATTGATGGTTACATTGTTTCAACAGTCA
The DNA here is from genome assembly GCA_014338405.1 of Paragonimus skrjabini miyazakii. Lineage (NCBI taxonomy): Eukaryota > Metazoa > Platyhelminthes > Trematoda > Plagiorchiida > Troglotrematidae > Paragonimus > Paragonimus skrjabini miyazakii. The sequence continues at coordinate 67,038 of JTDE01000240.1, forward strand.
CTCCAGATGACTTAGCATTCTGTCTGCATCAGTCGCTGTCGTAGATGCTTTTCACTCGGTGAGGTTGTACGCATTAACTTTCGATATGTCATATGCGGCACATCATTGAGTAGTTGCTGCACTCACCTTCTAATCACCCTTTTAGTTGTGGAGCACTTCACTTCAGAGCTGATATGTCTTCTTTTATTCTGTTTAGATAAGCACTTTCATCGCCACGATCGTTTGGTCGCGCAATCGGAGTTGGGATTCACATATGATATATTCATAATCGTTTTGGATCTATCCAGACGCTTGGCAATCTTTTTCCTACTTATTCTCACATTATAGACCAATATCCCGCCTCTTTTGCTCAGAAGACTTCATTCCCTATGACATAGTTAAAGTCACGATATTGGATTGCCAGTCACTGACCCTTGGTATTTAACAAATAGGGGGTCCCGTTCACCTAATCGATTAGGGAAGAAATACACTCAGCATCAGTCACATCGCTGACGGAAACCCAAGTTCACAATGTTTTACGGAACAGCTTGAACCTCTGTCTTGTAATTATTTCACATTCTATCTTGCTTTTCACGACCATTGGTGGTTCCTTTTTACTATATTTGTGGAAGTGACTTTATCAACCATTATGCCTAATGCTTTTGCTTATATCTGGAAAAATTGAATTTCGTAGACCAAAAATTAACTCGGACCATATGGAGAGCGTCTAGTTTTGCAGTATTCCGTTTGACTACATGTATATGCATACATATATGTGTATCATTACATATATTATTAGTTCATTGCGGTGACCGTGATATTTTTTCAACTATTTTCAGATTGCTGAAACTTGGGAGCCTTTAGTTCGTCGCGCCTATTTGGAACGTGCGTTGTACAATTGTCAAGAATGCAGAAAAAGTTTCTATTACTACCAACAAGGCTTCTTGAATGCACCCAACTTGTCTACCGAATCAGATCAGGCGCAACTGACTCAGCTTGGTCAATCTGAGGCTGAACTGCAGGACAGTTTAAGAGGAGCAGCCTATCCGGTTAGTCACTTTACGAACGAGTTTTCCGATTGCCGTGAAGTGGTGCTTTTCTATCGGATTATGCGAATGCTTGAAGCCACAAGCAACGCACTCCGTCAACAAATTATGAATGACGAAGGTGAGCTACTGTCTGAGTGCCTGCTGTGGCACTTTGTTGTTAGTCGCTTCAGCCTAGACAACGAATTTATTAGTTAAGTCTCATTTTTCTCCCTCGTTTATCTTGTGTTCGTATCGCAATGCGAGCCACTTTTGCATTGCTTTTGGTAGTGATAATGATAGCTCACGTTTTATGCGTAACCGAATGTATATCTTTACAAACTCGTCTTGTACAAACCTCTCTCTTATATCCTTACATGTTTGTCCACTAATTGTTTGCCTCAACTGAAACAATCCCCCATCAAACGAAAGAACCAATTCTACTGTTCATTTTCACTTGACTGTGTTACATTCACAGAATGTCCAGTTTTTCCCATTCACTTATCAGTAATACAATGTCAATGCTCATCAGGGGCGTTGGTGGATTCCATCGTGCACTGATTGAGAAATCCTGCTTGGGTAGTCAATCGGCTGGATCATTTGGTGGATTCCATATGAGACCGTTCGGTGGGTGGGTAACTAGGTCCAAAATGTGATATTTCTGAGCTTACGGTGTGGTTTCGTAGCTCAGCTAGTAGAGCATTTGCCTCGTTTGGGCCTGTTGTTTCTGTCGCTGGTTCGAATCCAGCCAAAGTCCAGATTTATCGCAACTGGGTCTCTTCTAAATTATTTACTTTCATTTTGAATATGCTACTCGTTTGTGCTCTTGTCATTGCTTGTTTATTTGTGCCTTCCATCATTTCTATGCTTCTCGTGGACGGTTTACGATTCTACTACCCTGATCAGGTTCTTATGAGACTGTCATCTATATGGTCTAGCCATTGATGGTCAGCCTCTAGGTAAACATTTTTATTACAATGCGATTATCGGCAACTAATGTCGCCTATTGCAATTGAGTTTTCGGATAGAACAGTAGTAATTTAATTTAGTTCATTGACACAATAACTCGTCGAAACTCTACATAACGATGAAACCCATCGTTGTAAAAGACTCATACACATTTCAGACCGTTCACTTAGTTGTTTGGAATAATGTTGTCCGAATCATGAAATATACGTGTGGATGTAAAAGGATATAAAGTCTTTCGCATTCACACGAAAAGTTGTGTGTGCTGTCGGGTTATTTAGTGTGTTGAACGCACTGTTAAAATGACCATGGCTGGATTCGGCAATCGGGCAATTAGTGGTAGGCATTGTGAGTACTCGCGAACTCCGTGTGTAGATGTTTTATTATATGCTGCTTCTGGATACCAGGGGACTTATCATTGTGGATAACATGGCTGCCGGTGTAAATTCGCCCACCCCGTTTTGTGGCTAGTGGACTGCGTCGTAGATTTCTCAACCTTAGCTGATTTTAACTGAGGTGATGAACGGCATTTTTAACTCCGTTTTCACTCATTTATAAATCCCCCACTCCTGAAGAGCATTTACGGTGCCACCCCTAACAAATTCAATGGTATCTACAAACTAATCATGTCTGCCTCTCATTTATCGAAACTGTTTGACCATATCAAATCAAGTGAACTAGTGATAGCCCATTCTATCTTCGTTGATGTTCCCTATTACGCACAAGCAGCGCGGTTCGTTGGATATCATTACTTGTTTCGTAGCAGACTATTGGTTATGTGTCAATGCTTGAGTTACGTAATTTTGTTTGTTAGACTTCCGTTATGCACTACCTCAATAATTTTCATCTCCAACTATCAGATCTTTTGATTAGTCTTAACTATATCCTGAATGGACTAAATTCTGTCGATATTTAAGGTGATAATCCCCTCAACCTAGTTTTTCCCATACCCTTACACTTTTGGTGTACTTGATTGCTGTTTGTTACTGAACTAGCATGTCTCTGATTTTGTTTCCGGGCATGCTTGTTTCAGCCACCGCATGTTGTGCAGTGTTTTCAAGGGAGCTCATCACATTCTCGAAAACCTGTATGCAGTTATTATGTTTCCTTTACACTCCAAAGTTCTCAAACGCGTCTGTAATCAGTCACACACATACACATGATCGGCGGCATTCGTTTCGGATCAACATGTCACAGTGACCGAAGCCAAAGGACGCCTGCGCATAATCCTCACCACATGTGGCTTGCAGTGCACCACTTGTGATTGTACCTTATTAATTCTGTATCAAGTGTAAACTCGAAGGCATTAGATCAAGAGATGTGTGAGTGGAAGCCTTTGTGTCCAACCAGCTAATGTTGATTAACCAGATGGTAGGTTAGTATGAAGGTGAAACCCTTATTTCTCGGAACAAAAAATAGAGACTCCAATGGTTAGATTTAATCTAAGAAAGGTTTTGAGAGTACAAGTCAACACGTAGTTCATTGTAGGAACGCACATCATTGTCCTTTAGCCAGAATGGAGAGGTAAACAGAAATGTACAGTTGGACTGACGACCAAACGACGCTTTTATCATGCAATGCACCGACACACCCAGAGAAAAGAAAGATAGAAGTTCATCGTGATTCGGGTTTCTGAAAAAGGGAGCAAGTGATTTAACAAACGACGGCAGTCGTTGATTGACACGAATGAAAAATAGATATAACAGACAACTCACTTTAGCCCAACGTACACATCGTCTGTTCGCTAACGATGTACTATGGATGCGTTGGTGACCCACTGATCCGGGACAGCCAGCACATTCGCACTCGCTTTCATCGCAACACCATATAGCCAGCCACGTTACCACGACCTATGGCACCAATGTTTTCTTTGCGTTCTTCGCGCTTCATTTCACGGCCGCGCAACAGTTGCTCGTCGATCCTTCGGACGCCCGTTCGGTTTAAGGTCAAACTTCCCTAAGATCTAATGTGAACATTGCTACGCGAAGGGCTTACGTGGATAACGTCTTGGTATCTCCGTTTTTGACCGTCAGGATTTCGCTCACCTGATTTCACTTGTCCCTACAACAGCTGCTTCGGAATTTGGTTGCCGACTATCATAGAGATGTGCTTCAGCCAACGAAGCTGACTGAACATCTGCATAGCTTCAATTTCGTTCGTGTCTGCTCACTGAAATATCTCAGTGTTTGGAACCGTGTCTGAAACGTTGCAGATGGGAGCGGCTTAGATACCACACTCAAGTTTCACTGGCTTGCAACAGTATAAACAACATCATTGAGCGATAGTCGAGCAACTGGGTTTTCATCTTCCTGCAGTGATTCTTCCATCTACCTCTTTCAAGACCTCCGAAAACGGCGCTAATCTTCGCCACATGAATTCGAAACTCGCCAACCATGGACAACTCTGGAGACACATTGCTACTCGAGTAGCTAAAGTTTGTGCAGTTGTATGCAAGGTTTCCATTGATGCGGATTCCAGATACATGCACAACACCTTCGTCCAGAGAAGGCTGCTATCCAAACCACATTTATATGCCGTGGTCCCGAAAAATATGGCCAGTCACTTAACTTCTTCGTTATGTGTATATAGCGCACTATCATCTGCGACCAGAAGCACAGACACCCTTGACTTACGTAGATGAGTTGGGGTTTCGAAACGTCGAATATTCTGCAAACGGCCACCTGCGTGGTGTTTAGCTTCAACACCGTCTTCCTAATTCTAAAGAGCAACCATTAGCGTTTCGGTTAGTTGTAAAACAAATGTTTGGAGTTAGGACACACTCTTGCTTCACGCCGGTGACAATATCAAAAGCGTGGTGCTGATAAGCCTTCTCACGCGGACTGGCTATAATGTTTGGACGGTTTACTATACTCTGCATGTTGTCTGTAGAAAAACCAAACAAATTCATCTCCTCCACCTACTCAGTATCGGTAAGTGTACGGACAGTAGCTATACTCGGAAATTTCTACAGCCTGTAAATGCTGTTTCCATCTATCAAATAAATAGGGCAAGGAATATCGTATACTTCTGTTGAATACCATTCCGCAGTAGAGGACGTTCAGGATAGCTGTGCACTATGCATTCAGCGCTGGCACACATCGGTTTACGTACAGACTGTACATCGCCCATAACTGGCCTCAGCCTTTACATTTATACGGGTTTTCAGCCAGGCATTTTAGAAGGGAAAAACCTGACTTTAGCCTCGCTTTTCATCGGTATGTATCTTCATCGCGACCGAGATTTGAACTCTGCCAAATTTCTTATGAGACAACTGTTGGCTACTGCGCCATTGACATCACATTTAACACGATTGAACTGTTCTGTGCTACTCCTGAGCCAGATTCACGAAGCTCACTCTGTAGTGGCGGCCGCGTCAGACGTTGCCCTTAAGCCCGAAAATGTCTCAGTTGTCGTCGGAGTAAAAGAGTGGTGATGCCCTGTGGTCTACTCTGCGTGCCCCATTCTCGCATTTGGTTCTCACCGCATTACGAGACCGTTAAACACCTTCGATGGGCTAGAGACAATGCCTGTACACTTGCGGTTGTTCCGTGACATTCTGGTACCCGTTTTAAATGTGAGACCCTTTGTAAACACCCTCATACGGAACGGTGTATGGACAACTTCAACGAAAGTTCTCCATCGCTTGGAGCTCTATTGCGTTTCATTGATTTAGACTTCATAGCCGTTTACGGTTTTTGACGACGGGTCGTCGGTAATTACACTATATCTATCGTCCACAAATGAATGAACTGGTTTAGAGTGGTCTAGTTATTGTTCACTGTTCAGTTTGCCTGCCGGGTCTCCACAGTAGGTTATAGACTCTTGTGTTGTCAGTTTCACATGTCTTCATTGGTTCATTGTTGATAGTCAGTGTAGTCGTGAATCATGAAAAACTCTACTCGATTATTCCCTGGTGAGAATGCTTCTTTAATCTCTTCGGATCGTTTAATCAAGTTAGCTCCACGGTGTTTACATATATTCTTCATAAGTTTGTGTTTCAGTTCCTAACGGCCTTCGCCGAATTATGAGTTAGGGGGATCAGTCAACATTTATTCTTTAGATCTGTCGAATGGACAAAACTCCACCTCTATCATATCTGCAGTGATCCTTTAAAAATGACTTCCTCCGATTGGTTTCGTGTGTTGTGTATTGACTGATTTGTCGTCACACATTTGACATAAGGATACCATGGTTGTTATGTTGAATAACGAACGAATCGATGGACTGTTCATCATCGAGTATTGCTTGTTAGTTTTAATTGAGTGTTGATACTTTTTAACTTCTCTCATCATTCAGTGATAGAAACTCATTTGGTTCACACTCATCCCTTGACATGTTAGTTTGCTTACTGATTTCGTATGTGTGCAGTCAACAAACCGATTCATTCATTCTGCGCCGAGTAACACTTACTAAGTGGACTTGAAGGATACTACGCGTTACGTGACATTGCTCAAATTGAATTGCACAAAATTGGCTATAGCACCTTGTTAGGGTGCCCCAACATGTGACCGGCCCAAGGACGCCTCCGTCGTGAGGGCGAAGGAAAAAAATCACTCGACTCAGTCCGAACCA
>JTDE01000240.1:77697-100430 GCA_014338405.1 Paragonimus skrjabini miyazakii
CCCTGCTCATCTGATACAACCTTTTTCGAGTAGGCCGTGCCACAATACGAAATGCACTATAGTTGTGTCGGTTGGTGTATACCTGTGGCTCAAACGCACACCTAATCTTCAGTATTTCTGAATGTCGCGGCATCTACGGTGACCTTCGGGCAATTTGTGACTCAAGAGACCAGTAAATATGAACGAACCACACGAAATGACAGATCAGCAAGAATCCGTTTCCTGGCTCTATTTATAGAGTAGATCTATCAATCACACAATGAGTATAATCGGTACAGATTTGTCTAATTCGCTGATTAGCTCATCATCTCTGTTAGCAGCCTTAATGATTAATCACTAATTCTGTTATATACAGATTTCATTTGGCAAAATCGTGGTACTCGATCGCTGACCATCTTCGCCTTGCAGTACTTACCTCTCATTGTAAGGCAGTTACCTATTCACGAAAATTGTCAGCCCACTTTGTTGTACATTAAATGCGCTTCCAAGCTATGAACGCAACGTAAAATTTGAAAGTGTTGTTTCTTTCAGATGATGTTGCTGATGATTAATGAGGTCCGTGTTAAGTCAACTTCGATATATTCTCTCGCTCCACATACAGTTGGGAAGTGTGCGAATTGAGGCGTACAGCTGGATAAAATGCCGGAAAACTTTCGTTGCACCTTTACGAGTGCATACTACAGACCATTTAAATATATCAGTATGAAAAAGCGAACGAGATTTCAAAGAAATCTAACTGTCAGAGTTCACTATCATTGTCACTACCATGGTAGCGATAATCCAACAAACGGTTGTTTCTGAACTCACAACACGGGTTTGAACCATCAGATTGCAACAGCCTCAGTATAGCACAGTGTTTACCTGTGTGATCTTGAGTAAATAACGCAAAATGTCGTTATAGGATCGCATTTGTGTTTGGTCACTAGAATATAACTACGATGGATGATGCAGGCTCTAGTTTGCTAGAAAGTATCTCTTACTTTAGTGTATTCATTGCTATCTTTTGTTTGTTTTTGTCACCTAATTGTCTTATTTTCATAACTAGAATTTTTCTCACAACCTTATCCCTAATAGCTATTAAATTCAGCGAATGTACTCACGTTATTTTCTCCGCACAGTTGTCACTGGTATGTTGTCGTACAGGGATTGTGCTTGTGCTCGTCTCCTCACGTTCTTTGACTATGTTGTCCATTCTTCTTGTTTGTGTACAGCACGACGTCTAGAGCACCATGTCAAACAAGTGCTGTCTGAATTGTCCGACGATCCCTTGGCCCTGCGCAAGCTGATCACCGGCAGACGCGTATCGCTGGCGGAGGAATTGAGTAAGCTTCCCCACTCAATCGTAGAGTTTCCCTTCTTCCATCTTTGCAGTATATGGGTGTCTGACTGACAGTTACCAATTTATGACTTCTGCTTGGTCAACCGCATGATCTGTGCCAACTGGTTGGTTCGACTTCCATTGTCACTCGTTTGTTTTTACGACTTTGGCCGACTCGTTTTATTCGAGTGTTCACTGTAATGAATTCGATTCTGTGTCTATATGCCAATCTGAATGACAACTTCATTGACATACCAGTTGGGTCAACTTCAGTTGACCACAATGTTCCGTGAGTCCGTAGGCTTTCGATCGTCTAAACGACTGCTCTCAGTAATTCCAATAGGGTTTCTACCGAAGACTGCTATCTGTACGGTTGACTTATGAACCCCATCAGGATGTAGGACGGATTCCGTAAAGCATTTGCCGATCCCGCACTGAAATGTTCGTCGTATGCGATCCTTTTGAGTTCGATTACCACTTTGTTGCTTATCAGCTGATACTACACGATATGTGTGATTAAACGGATACATCAGTGATCAACCATTTAGAGAGGGTTCACACCCTGTACTTTGAGCGGTTACTTCTTGCTACTTTATAGTATCAGTGTTCTACAACTTCCTTGTGTTCTCTTCCTTTAGATCTCAAAGCAGTTTGCTTCTGATTCTAGAGTTGAAGTAAATTTGTAAAAGTTGTCCTACCTCTTGTCTTATGCCCCCCCCCCACTATTTGTGCCGTTTTCTAAGACCACAAACCGGTTAGCAACTGTCGTAGCTTCGTTACCAAACATAAACTCTGCGTAAAAACTACACTCTTTGAGAAGCATTTTCCATTTTAAAGTTATAATGTTCATCTCGGAGTATTTGATAGAATGAGAACTATTGTCTAACATGTTTGCTGCTTGAAACTTATACTGTAGTACTTTTTTAAGATCTCATAATTAGCACTACCTTATTCCCCTCAGTTTGTGAGCCACGATAAAACTACCATTGTCTTAATCTTGTTCCATTTTTCTATTGGTTTCATTATCCCTTCAATCACTTTCGTCTTTGTAAAGTAATTCTGAATAAACTACAATCGAACAGGAATATGATGAAACAAGTGTCTAAACTACTCGAAGTTTCTTTGTGCAACACCAGACGTCGGCTTTTTATTCAGTTTATCAAAGTTATAGTTACTGGGGGAGATTCTAGATGAATCGGAAGCGACAGTAACTTCCTCTCTGTTGAGCTATTCCTCTTTAAGATTGTAGGCTGAAAAATGAATTCTGCCATCAATCCTGTTGAAGCCGAATTTCATTGAAAGAATTGAAGAAATATTTCTGCTTGTAGACCACGAGTTAATGCCATTTCTGCCGTTGCAATTTACGAAAAACGCCTGATCAACGAAGTCGTCTACTGGCAGACACCCGTTACAACATGCACAACAATAAACGCATGTCTCCGCATTCACTGTCAACAGTGCAGTGCTACTTTGTCTGCTAACAACTCCCGCACTATTGACATCTAATACACATTTTTACTCGTCGATTCCAGTTGTCAGTCTTCTTGAAGTCGTGTGCAACGTTATCATTCGTCGTAGGCAGCAATACATTAGTGGATCTCGCTGGTTCTTGACTGTCACATAGCCGTGAGAAAGACGTAAGCCTTATCCAATGAAAATGAGAAGGGAAGTGGCCTAATTACTGAGATCAGTTATATTTCCATTCAAGTGCTGAGCATCAAAATGTGTACACCTTGCAGACAAACACCCAAGCTATAAGTGGAATTAAGGAGTCATCATCAAGCCAGCCTCCTTACGACTTTCATTGCCCCACTTGGTCATGTGAGCTTACTTCACAGACAACTCGGGCGCACAGCGACAACGTTCACTCTGCTGAGCCCGATTAGCCGCCATCCCATCTGTAGTCTTCAGCCACTGACTCTATGAGTCGCGAGTGACCCAGCTCGGGAGACGAACCCTGTATACAGTGACCAACCCCTTGTTGAACGATTTCATTTTTCTACGCTAAGTTATCACCTGTTCACCATACAGTCGGTCGCAGCTTTCATAGAGTGCATCGTTGTGTTCTGTTGTCAATTTCTGCATATGAGTCATTCTTTTCTGTTTGTGTCATCATTTGCTGTTATGTGTTCTATACAACTGTATTATCCTGCTGGTTAACTATCAGAATTGCTTTTAAGCATAACAGCTTACTTAGTTATTAGCATATTATTTGTGTCTTTAGTGTGCTAGCTATCAATTCTGCATACTGCCTGCATCCATCTACTGGTGCTTCTAAAAAGCTAGGCAGGAGTGATGCCGACGTGGGTTCTTAATCGCTAACACTCTCCAGGTTTGAGAATTCATGCAACACTCAACCTCTGTGTGTTTGATCTTCCATGCCACGTAATAGCTTTATACGAAAGCTGAAAACGTGACCTTCCAAAAATACGTTATACTCCCTAGTGTTTCTTCACTGTCAGAGCATTTGATTGTGAACGAGTTGATTAGTGAATGGAATTCTTTAATTTTCAAACCGGTGGAAAGACCAACGTTGTGACATGTGTAGATTTCGGTTTTTGTCGTCGGTCGTAAATAAAACCATCAGTTGTATCCGACGTGTGTATGGTAACAAAAACAGCATTTAACCGTGATCCACCTCAGTTTGATAAAGGTCACTACTAAACCAATGAACGGTATCTTTTAAATTCAGGACAGTGATCTTGCAACTTCATACCTCTCTTTGTCAAGCTTTTTCAGGCAAAATCTATCACGCGTTTGTTGAAAGTGTGGCAATTCTGCTTCGTTGGTTATCGATTAACCAATTCGCTTCGAGCGTTTCCTGTGGGAATTTCAAAACTATGTACGTTTTTACGTAGGGACTGGTCTCTCCTCAGGAAATAGACTCTTTGATTAAATGACGTCACATCTCTCTCACTTGATGCACCACCATAGTGTGTACAGCAAGGGCAGGGCTATGCTCGATTGGCATTAATTTAAAAGTCGCTGGTAATATGCATCAGAATTGTAATCGTTTTTCCCTTCTCATTCACTACGTTTTTAGTTTAAAAACAAATCGGTAAATGGATTTGAATTCTGCCATAATGAGTGATCATAGTCGACGATGTATTTGTTGATAGCAAATCTCCCTAGATTTCTGTACCGTTATTGTTGTCGATATATGTTTGTTTAACAGAAATGTATCAGTGGTTGCTGTTGGTGTACAGCCATGACATTAAACGATTCTAATTTAAAGTTAGAGATATTGGTGGGGGGGAATTGTGTTTAGTTCACAGATTCCCTGTGTTTAACGTCAAACACCCATTTACATACTTACCTGCATAAACTGTCATGAACGTGACTAGATGACACTGTCACTGTAGTGGCTGTTTACCACAACAGTGGCGAAGCATGCTATTTAAGGTAGCTTGTCATCAAAAGGAAGCAGATATTCAGCACCATAGTACTTTCAAGTCGACAAGTCACGGGTGTATAACAGCAGCTGTTCTGTTAAGTTTTTTGCTCTCTTTTCATGGACGATTCGATCAAACAGTGACAGTATTCATGTCAAGCAATGCTGAACGCAATTTCGCGTTCTGCTAAGTACTTCGGAGTGCGTTTTGCAGCCTCGAAATGCAAAGTGCTTCTGCAAGATTGCTGTGATTACGTAGGTTTAATGTTAGATAATGAAGTCATGGAAGTTGTTGACCGGTTTGTGTATCAGGGAAGCTGCATCGGCGGCGGACGTTAGGGAATAAAATAAAGGCGCGTATTTCCAAGGCTAGAGCGGTGTTTACTAATCTGAGGCACTTGTGGCGACAGAAAGGTATCTCTCTGGAACTTAAGGGTCGCGTATGTCAGACGACTGTGAGGGCTGTATTACTATACGGCAGCGAAACCTGGCCACTTAGGGTAGAGGACATGAACCGTCTTCAAGTGTTTGACTACCGATGTCTGCGTTCGGTCGCTCGCATCGGGTGGCACCAGCGAGTGAACAAGGAGGAGGTTAGGAAGCGTGCATTTGATGGTGGTTGTTAAACGAGTTTTTTTTGTTCAGTCACTACATTTGCACAGACTTAGGTGGTTAGGTCACGTACTAAGAATGCCAGCTAGTCGTCTGCCACACCGAGCACCGTTTGCCGACGCTGCGGTCGATTGACGCAAGGTGCGAGCTGGACAGATAACGACCTAGTGTAGATAAATGAAATCGTTCACGAAGGGGTTCGCTACTATAGATCGGGTTCGTTTTCCGGGCGGGAGCCCTCCCGACTCACAAAGTGGGTGTCTAGAGACGTTAGGTGAGATGGCGGCTAACCGAGGTCAGTGGCGTGAATGTTGTCGTTGTTTGACCGAGTTGTCTATGAAGTGAGTGCACTTAATGACGCGGGGCAGTGAAAGCCGTAAGGGAGCTGTCTTGCTGATGATGCCTTACGTTCACTTACAGCTCGGTTGTTTGTTTGCAAGGTGTAGGCGCCTTGACGTTGTATGTTTGAATGTAGACGTAGCTATCTTTTAGTTGTTAGGTCCCCTCCCCTTCCCCTTTTTTCTTCTCTCTTCCTATATAGGGTTTGCTTCTTTTTCTTTGTGGTTGTGTGGTAGTTAAGCATCAGTGTGAACCACTGATGTATTGCTGTCTATGATGATTATGATTGGTGCTTTTTCGTTGTGACAGTGGTCGCTTACAGATTGGTACAATCACTTCGTGACGTGATCCCATCATGATGACCACTGTTCACTTTTATCGCTTTTGTACTCTCCTCATGAGCCTTAGTGCGCACCGTAGCAACTCCCCTATTCTGTGTGAAAATCCTCTTGTTTGTAATCCCATAAGCTGTTTCCGTAGTCATGGATTGCTTTATAAATTGATCAGTTTATTTATTTTGATTTCCCAGTATATTGACTGTACTCAATGCTTACCATCTCTTTTCCGTGTCCCTTGGGTGCCCTTTTTCAGAACGAGTCCGACATTTACAAGATAAATTAGAGGAATTTATCGGCGCTCTAAATAAGGGTGAGTGATCACCAATCACAATCCGTTGTGTACAGACGTACCCCATCGCTCTACACGGTCGTGTGTGTGTATGTGCGGTGAGCTTCTCCCTCGCTGGCCGACGACGTCCATTTTCCAGTCGAATCACATCAGGGTTGCGAATGTCACATCCCTATTTTCCACACCATAACCACTACGACCAACACTCACGAACAAACGCTTGACGGAGCGTTGTGGGGAATATAATTTATTTTATTTCAAACATATTAGGATGTAGTGTTACATTAAGTGGAACCATGTTTGGATACAGAGTCCTGCTGGTTTTTAGCTTTTGGTCTTCTCTTCACTTGCCTGTTGCGTACTAAATGATACATTATGTTCTGTTGTTTTTTATATTCTAAAATGCCATCTTTACTTCCCATACATGTTAGTTGGTCCGTTGGTTGTTTTGAGGATGTCTAATGTTTATGCTGAAATACCCCCCCTTCTGTTTTCAAATGACTTTTGATATCCGTTTGATTACGTCGGTTGGGTTTATTCCAGATACCGAGTGTTAAAAGTAACGATGTGATAAACAGTTGTTTTCGGTAATTCTTTCGCAAGTCAATACGATTACATAGGTTTCATCAAGACGTCATAAGACAGCGCAAAAAACAATATTCATAAAAGTGGTTGTCCATTTAGACCGATACATAATATGTGCAATTCATCGTATCACGCAACAGCTAAGTGGTTGGTGGATATACTAGAACCTATACGACGGAAATTATACCCACGTAGTCTCCGTGACAATTTCGAGTTTGTGGACTCTGCGAGAGACATTAATTTTAGACACCGGCACATGAGTTCCCTTGATGTCACTTCGTGATTCACGAATGTTCCATTGGTGTAGACAATCAAATGTTTGTGCGATCAGACTGAACAACCCGAAGGCATGTTCGGATTACAAAAATCAGACCGAATAGAACTACTTTTGCGGTACACCCTCAATGTTCAGTTTCTGTTCAATGGTGAGTTGTATCGACAATCGGATGGAGTAGCAATGGGATCCCCTTTAGGCCCATTACTAGCAGACGTATTCATGGGCAAATTAGAATCCGAACTTCAGTTAACTATCCCGAGTCTTTGTAAGTACCGCCGATATGTAGACGATATAGTTGTTGTTATACAGTCACAAGATAAGTTAACAACCATCCTTCAGGTTTTTAATGCAGCACACACCTCACTGCGCTTCATCTCGGAAGAGGAATCCAACAACGAGTTACATTTCTTAGATGTCAAATTGACCAGACGTCGAGACGGTACACTGAGTAGGTCGGTAGACCGCAAACCTACATGGACGGGTCAATATACCAACTTCAGTAGTGTTGTACCCTTTAAACAGATACGAAGTCTAGCGCAATGCCTGACAACTAAAGCAAGAAAGATTTGTTTGGATGACGCAGTAGAACAGGAACAGAAAACAGTTCAAAAGTTATTGAGGAAAAACGGCTATACGGATCAATTCATCATTTCAAATATGAAGGCCAAAATCGCGCATGAGGTCATTTCTACAGTTGAAAAGAAAGCCGTGTTTATAAAACTCCCGTTTAAAGGGAATACTGTAGTAGATCAGTTTAATCGTTGCATGTATCGGTCGCTTAGACATGCCTTTCCAGCGGCAACCTTAAGAAGTTAGTTCACAACAATGCCGATGTTAAGACTGAGCCTGAAAGACAAGCTACCAGTCCACTGTCAGTCAATCCTCGTGTATTCATTTTCATGCTGCTTTTGTACTGCAGAATATGTTGATCGTACGACCAGGCACTTGTCAAAAAGAATCAAGGAACATCATCCAGCTTGGATTGAAACCGGTTGTCGTAACTGAATTACCAGCGCACATCTAGGTGACACCAATCATCGCACAGACATCAGCAAAGCATTCCGGGTTGTCTACAGAGTTGCCAACAGTCCGCCATCGCATTCTGGCGACCGCCGAATCAATTGCTATTAGATTACGCAACCCTAACCTGTGTTCTCAAAAGAAAGTTGTTCAGTCCTGGCAACTTCCGTGGCCACAGATCAATCATATCCAGTCTAACCACACAAACATCCAACCCTGACCGTGTGACGTAACATCCAGTTAACGTCTGGCCTGGGCCTAACCAATTAGTGTGTGCGTGGTCTAGTATTAGCCTTTATTGTCACTCGCGAACGGTCACTTCTTGTTTTTTTGCGCTGTCTTATGACGTCTTGATGAAGCCTATGTAACTGTATTGATTTGAGAAAGAATGATCGAAAACAGTGGTTCGTCACATCGTTAATTTTGATGTTATGAGAATTTTCCGACATTGAGACATTACCGAGTGTCATTGTTATTTATAGTTTCGGATTTAAGTGGCGCTATGATTAAGTTCGCCATTGTAGATAATCACTTGAATTGTTCTATTTCATCCAAACTGTTCTTGTCCCCCTGAACTGAACAGCGTTGTATAACAGAGCTTACTAGATTGTGATCATACTGTCTTTGTTCTTTGTGTTCAACTTAAAAGAATATGGTTATTCAGAAATAGTCAGTAACATCGATTGTATTAATTCCGTCGTCTTGATTTTTGAGAATAATCTTTTCCAACATATATATATATATTGAAATTAACCAAATCCCCGACTACTCATTAGTAATCTAAAATATCGCCTAGCAGGTTTAATGAGATCGGAGATCTCGACCTGTCTAGGAAGTCCTAATCGCGGGGTTATCGATTGGAGTTAACAGACTAACTGTGTCTCCATTTCGAGACGATCGGGCAACCTGATCATTACTCACAAGCGAAAGTGGTTGAGCGTTCACATATGATAATTCGGTCGTGTCTAACGTGAGGTCAATGGCGCAGTGGTAAACACGGTTGCCTCATGAACAGCATGTCCGTGGTTCAAGTCCCGGCAGTGGCGATGATATGCACTACTGACGAGCTCTAATGAGAGCGAAACTCGAGTCTAGTGCTTCTTTTCGAAAGGGGCCGACTGGAAAGTCTATGGGGATGCGACAGCTGCGATCAATTGTGGGTGATGTTCAACTTGAAATATATTTCATCGTATAATGAATAAGACAACATTGAAAAAAACACCGTTTGGATTATCCAAAGAACTGTCGTCGGTTTGGTCAACAGGTTTATTGCTAACGACCGACTGGGCAATGGAAATTGATAAGCATTGTTTGATGTATGCGACGGTGATGATTGGATAGTAAAGACATTAATGCTCTGAATTTTCAATCTATGATGAGCTAACAATATTTATCAAGACTGTGTAAATACTCAGCTGTTTATTGTGCGTAACTTTTTTGAGACCATCGCTCGATCACTTTTGTGCAGTACTATTGTTAAAAAATAATGTTGGTTTCAACAAGTCTGACTTTCAACATGTGTAATGAAGTGCAACAATGATGATAACCGAGTTGATGTGATAGAATGTTCCGGATCTAAGATTCACATGGAAGTTTTAGACAAAAAGATTATTAGGGTTCGACTCGACAAACTCTTTTTTGTACATTCTCATAGGATATTTCGTCTTGTGCAAATTTGGGTGTTAATTCTCCAGGTAGGCAAATCTGAGGTAGCGGTCATTCAATTGGTTCGTTAGTTTAAGTTGAATCTCCTTAATCTGTGGTTTATTGACTGTCGATAATCCATGTTTGGCGCCGTCTTAGATGTATGCGTGCTAGCCTCTGTTCAGCAACTCATTTTCAGAATCGTGTTGTTTAATTTGTTGACTTCATTCCCTAATTGATCGAGCTATCCATTCGGGCGCACGATTATACTCGTCTCTCAGACGACGTACAGTAAATTACATCATATCTGAGACGTTTATACTTGTTACAATGCTTGTCCCAATACTTTAAACAGAACAGTAGAATTTTGATATAACTTTCCATGATGCTCATTCTCGGTAAACTTGGCTGTCCTAGGAATTGTTGGAACTGTTAATCTCTTCTGCAATGGATGTCTGCTTGCGGTCGCATGTGTCGGATACCATCAGTGGGCAAACAGTCAGGATGTTAGAAGATGGATTTATGGCCAAGAGGACGGCTCAAGTTCACGTGCAAAGGCCAAACAGTGCATACGTTTCGATGAGTAGACTAACATTGCCAATCCATCGTTTGCTACGACATACACTACCGAGCCTTTAGCTCAATGACGTAACCTGCGAGGTGACCAGTCGACGGTTTGGCAGTTAGAACTAAAGGCTGTCACTAGTCGGGTTGGGTATATCATATCTTCGTCCTCAGTTCTGGGATCCTCATGACCCACTTGGCCTCACTCTAGGAACATTAAGGGCGTGATGGTTGTGACTGCAAAAGACGCTTGATCTGCAGAACTGTTTATAGCACGAAATCCCGTACGGGTTATTCGAAAACAGGACAATGAACGCGTACGGTCATTTTCATGGCTGACTTGTATTCACACACATTGGGCAGCAGAACATTGTCATCTGCGTTGTTGACACGTCCTCCATAGTGCGTACACATTGTTCCAATAGTCGCTTCTGGTCTCTCGTCTTCCAGACGTTGAGAGCCGTCTTGCAGATGATCAAGTGTGGGCAATCTGCACGAAGACGAAATATTCGCATCTCGCAATATATACTCTCGTTATATTCACAAATTGAATAGAATGGTCTCAGTGATTCAAACTAGTACAATTATCCCAGCTTCGAAAAGTGAACCGGTATGAAGGATTGTATTTTCTCTCCTGTAGCTGCAGCACCTCAATTTTGTCAACAGTCAACGTATATAAGTACAGAATCATCAATAACACAGCTGGCATATGCCACTGTAATAAGATTCGACTGAAGCGATTTCCTAATTGGAGAAGGTTCGATCAGTCAAAGTTTATGCACAAGCTGCAGCCATCAGAATGATGGTCTGTTAGCGCCAACTAATCAAAAACAGTGATCAATTGCTGTTTAATTACGTATCCGATTCAGACGATTGAGTTGCTGTATGCAAGGTTTTGGAACGTAACAATGACCTGTCCAGTCAAAGCACAAGAATAATTGTCGTCCAACAGTAATAGTAAATAAATTCTTAGCCTGACACCTACACTTCACACTTATTCACCAATATTCGAGTCTACGATATCAAGATAGGCAAAGCCATAATTCTCTACAGGCAATCCGGTTTTTGTTCTCCGCTCCCTAGTCCACAAGATAAACTGACTTAGTCTATGAACTCTATGTGTCGATCTGTTTTCTTTCCCATTTCAAGTTAATTGACATCCGGTTATTGTCTGGGTGATTGCTGTTCGCTTGATGTTATCTGATGTTTGTGTGGCGTACATTTCAACTCTGCCTCCCATCCACTAATCAGTGTTCCTGTATATTGTCGGTCGGGTTGTTGATAGCCAGACATGCAAGTGTAGGAGTCCTAATCATAACTTCATTTGGCAATGAAGGCACGTAAGCACTGTCCCGGATGCATCAAGCAGATCAGATACACCAACACAACTTGAAGTGTAGCGGAGTACCTACAACAGTATAAAATGCTGCTACAGATTTTTTGCTTGTACCGCGTGCTTGTTCATGGTTGGCTCATCAAAAAACTGTTGACACATATCAGACTAGCGTAGAAAACAAGAATCCCAATGCCACTTGAAGGCCTCTCAATCCATACCTGAGGTCTATGGTTCAAAATCCCCTATTGTTAGAGTCTAGTGACAAACGAGATAGATTGCCCAACCTGCCCATTGGGTTTAATTCACCACGAGTTGGTGACATAATACCCATACTTTACTACTGCGGGACGGGTAACTACTGCCTCGTGCACTGTAGGCAAGATGGCAGATATTAACATTTGGTGATGCATTAAGAAGATGCGATTCATCTTCCTCTAGGGAACACATCGCTCCAGGGACCGTTGGTGGATGTACAAACATACCCAAACCAAATACGGCTAGACCAATCGTGGTTAACACACAACTGAAACAGTCTTCCAATTTATATTCTTCTTCTAAGCCCCCTAACCTCGATTCAAATGTGTATAAGCTTTCCTAGTTTTCTCTAATCTGTAAACTTCCTGTCACTGGTTTATTGGATACCGTAATAGAAGTAATGCACCAATGCTCATTCTTATACGTTGAACGTCAGTTCTTATGAGACATGCAGGAACACATCGTTTTGATATTATTTCCATTTTCCCATTTTAGATCAACAAATATCAAATAACTCGTTATACCTCACCCGCCCTTTAGAAAGCACTGCTGGCATTCATTGTGGAAATTAGTCGCATGTGTGTTCAATCGGGGAGACTCCTCGAATAACTGTTGCAGTCTCGTACTGTTGGACTGTTTTACAGGCCGTTTGGGCCCGTGCCTATAACATAAGCGCGTAAGTAAGACGCAGTAGACCATTACGTTTGAAAATGCGAGCCTCGGGGCAATTGCCATCAAGTGTGAAACATTTTATTGTTTATACTGTGTCAAGCATCCTTGTCAAACCCAGATAGCCATTCGACACTCACAAGACAACGGTCTTATCGAGCGAACGAATCGTTCACTCAGGTTGCTGCTAAAACCTTTGTCTAACTTTGGCCAGCTTAACATTATTGTTAGGGCGCCCACCCTGTGACCGTCCTAGGGTGCCTCCGTCGTGAGAAAGAAGAAAAAACCACTTGACTCAGACCTAACTAGCGGAACTGTTCAAATCGGTGGAGGCTTTTTATACCGCTATGCATATGTGCGATCCTAACTCTTTCTCATCATGTGGTGGGAATGTGTGGTCATGACGGGCCCTGTAAATACCTTGTACTTGTCGCCCTAGCCGCACCCCGTTTTGTAGCGGAACAAAGCTTTTTATTTTGAACGCGTCTTTTGGCTTGCCTTGGGAACGAATACGGGACAGTGGCGGTGCTATCCGGGACCGAAATTTTCGTGTGAATTATTGCCGGGACGAGAATCCGAATTTATCGACCGCACCGTTATACCGAGATCGAACCAGCGTATCGTTTAGGTGGGTTTACAACAAGTATGCAACCCACATTTGGCCTAGTACATCACGTGGCAGCAAACGCCTTGTGATGTAATGGATGAAAACGCCTACCGTCTAATCTAACGCTCGAATAACTTAACGATAATGAGTGTTTTAGGACCTTAGTGGCTGACTTTTCAATCACCCAGATTGATGGTCTCGTGTAAATGGACTGAAGAATTTAAAGAAAAAGTCATTTATTTAAGCACTCCGAGTGTATAAAGCACCAATATGTGTGCTGTTGCTGCACAGCTACGAGACTTCGCTGCATATGATAGAGGACAAAATGTCCCTAACTAATCAATCAAAGATGCCGATGTTTTTAATCGGGTTACACCAACGGTGAACCACGACTAGTCCAGGATACGTGTATTTGGCAATGATGGTCAGACGAATTCATTTTTCCAGGAGGTGCAAACGAATGTGATTGAACTGTGTACGGGAAATTCCATCTAAATGAGATGAAACACGAGATATCATCATCATAGTCAGCAATACATCAGCAGTTCACACTGATGCTTAACTGCCATACAACCACGAAGAAGAAGGCAAACTCTTTATAGGAGGAGAGAAGTAAAAAAAGGAGGGGACGGGAAGGGACCTAACTAGTAAAAATAGCCCTCTGTATTCAGGTACACATCAACGTGCCTACACCTTGCAAACAAACTCGAGGTAGACAAGTAATGGGTTGACGTAGCGCTAACAAAACCTGTGGGTTATTGTCTGTTACTCACGCCCGTCTACAGGTCAAACGTTCCCTATGCTTCACGCAACTTTACGGAGGCTCCGGTAATTATTGTATTGTTTTCAGATTGTCTCTGACGTACGGACAACTGATGATGCGTAGCAATGTTGCGTGTATCGCCCCATTTCTGCTTGCAGCTAAACTGTTTACTTGACGCTAAACGCTTAATTTTAGGCAAATGCTTTTAGACACCAAACCCTATCCCTTCTCTGGTTTGTTTTTTTAAATATTGACAAAAATAGTTATATAACCCCATGTTTAAACACACCCCAATCGCAGGTGGGGGAGTGGTAGAAGCTGCCGTTTTATTATTTGTCACTACTCCATAGATGACAGAAAAACTGCACTCTCATCATCTCCGATCAGAGCCTAAGGGAATCGTTCGATCTTCAACTCGGAGGTCAGATATGATACCTCTAATTCTCTTTGGCAGTCACGTGTCACATGTAATCAAACAGTGGCCTTGACAGCGTGCACACGGAGCGGTAAATTGCGAACTGACCAGAGTCAGTGACGAGAGTGCTCACCACCTTCATTGACCATTGTTATAAATATTTGTCTTTTTAACGAGACCTGACGACTATGGCTAATTATAGTTTCAAAATGCCATAATATTCTATTAATTTTAAACTTTACCCTGCTCCGTTTTCCTGTTCCATCTACTGCGTCTGTTCTATCAGTTTCCGTTGACTGGCCAATTCAGGAACGGATGCCGTCTACACTCTAAGTTGTATGCACATCTGTAACTATCCCCTTCAGACAGGTAGCACACATACTTGTACGCCTCATAAGGGCTAAAACTGCCTTACTAACTGTCAGCAGTAGAGTAATCCATAACAGTAGAGACTGAATCAAACGTATGAAACTATACCAAATAACGAGTCCCCCATTGTGATTTCAGTAGATGCAAACCAGCCTACATTTTTCCCTCGGGATTTACATAGTTGTCTGATATACATCCTTGTTGGACACACTGTAATCCATCCACTTTCACCTTCGGAAACGTTGGTTGTCATGCGAACTAGGTCAGTTGTAAACAGGCTATTGTCAGGCTTCGTAAACTCAGACAGAATGATGGGTATTGGTAGCCGGAGTTCGATTTGGTCAGCGGTCAATATCACCACTGATGCAAAATGTCTGCCTCAAGTCAAGCTATACTACCCCCTGTTAGGTAAGTTTCTAATCACATATATAAATATGACAAGAATTACAATGTAATTTTTATCAGTACTACTCGATCTCTCCCATTTTGGACACTTGTATGATGCCCGATCGTCTCGAAATGGAGACACAGTTACTGTCTGTTAACTCCAATCGATGTGTTTTTGCACTGTCAACAACAGTTCCCATTTATATAGTGAAAACCCTTACAACAATGAGAGAAACAAGTCCTGGTTGGAAGTTAAACAAGGAACACTGGTAGCACCTAATTTCTAAACTATTATGTTTGAATTCAAACATTCAGCATCAGGGTGCTCACACTTTGCAATCAAACAGCCGAGTCATATGTGAAACAGAAGCATACTCAGTAAAACGACTCCCGTTGGAAGTCACTGCTCAGCGTCCTTAGTTGGAGCTACTTCACCGACAACCCGGCCAAAAATAGCAGCACCCACGCAACTGAATGTGACTATCCGTCATCTCTCGTAACGTCTGCGATCACTGACTCCGTGGGTCTTAAGGACTCCAGTTCGGGAAATGCACTCGACATTCACTAGCTGACTGATTAGTGGATGTCTATATCTTCCTAGTTCCAGTTATCTGTTCACCTCACACTTTCCTCCCGTCGGTCGGGATATCAGCAATATATATGTGACATTAATTACTAAATATCCGCTCTCCAGCTGTCTGTTGCTTGCTTGTTACTGCTAGCGTTCGCTTGCAGTCAGTACGTCCCGAAACACGTTTACAATATAAATGTGTGGTGATTATGCATATTCACTAGATTGAACAGATTAGTGAAAGTCATGAAATTACAAATGAAGACATCGTGAATGTGGGTCTGAGCTGAGGACCTACGGACCACAGATTTGAATTTTGCCCCAGAATATTGCGAAGCGACTATCTTAGTTTTTGCCCAGTGTTAAGTAAATTTTGCGCAAATTAAATTGTACTACATCCACCATCCGAACACACCTTAATCACAAATGAACAAAGGTCTGGTGCGCCTGACATCTGCAAATAACTACTACATGTTACGCTGGTTTATTAACGTGCAATAATCAAATTAGTTTTGAAGCGCAAAATTCCGTCTATATATATTCGAATTACCCACAAGTTCTGAATACTACAATTTGAGACTGTTTTATTTGCCCGTCGTTAACGTTTCCAATGCATTTAACCAATGATAAATCTGCTCTAAACTTCCAAATTTTCGTTGCAACCAACCCGCCATCCCTACTGAAATTAAACAACCGGCATCTCGATTTACATAGACATCATACCGATAATGTGTGGAGTTTTGCGCCTCATCAGAAAAAAATTACATGATGCAACAGGCATACGAATTCGCACTATCAAGCTCTACGAATCAGCACTATTTGCAGTACCGAAATAATAAGTATTTTAAGCACTATGAAGATAAGTTTCTATGTATTTATCAAATGTCCAGCACTTGAATAGGATGGAAATCTATCGTGTCTGGTATCACAACCATCGTCATGGTTTCTGTGGCACCGCCTTCTTCTGTTATCGATTCCCGAACCACTTTCACCTCTTCCATAGTGGTCAATGAAGTGAATGTATAATGGAAGCTTTAACTCACCACACAACTGTTTTTTTATCCATTGTCTTCTTTCGTTGGTAATTTTGTTTTTGTGTTAATGTTGGGCGTCGGGAATGTCAATGGATACAGTCAAATACTTAGGTTGAATTGCAATTCAAATGATCAAATATGGATCGCGTACAATTTCGGTCACATTGTTTAGGCGGAGCCACCTCCCGTGGTCCCTGACAATCAACGGACCTACTATGAATCTGGTTTGATTCAAACCATCTAAATGGTATTCGGATTCGTTATGGTGGTATGTTTCGTGACCTTCAAAATCGCGCTTGATTGACTGAATGCTTAGGCGCACACTAGTGTATCTCCAATTTCAGACACCTCATTCGGCTTACGCACTCGAGCGTTTGGTCCGAGCATGTCATGAACCCATTCTTCCCAAGGCACGATAATTTGTTTTGGGGGCACAAGAATACGCGCGTGTTTGTGTGGGTCTTTGGGATACCAGATCAAAGACTGAGCAGCATTGCAATGAGGCGGAAAAGTGGCTGCCACAGGTAATTTGTACGTCCTATCCGGATCCATCATTATTATTGCACTATCTTGTATATCGAATATTTTCCGCACACGGCTTCCCAAAGGCATGAATGGATCCACTTTCATGTGTAGGTCATACTCCCAACGAATTTTCTTCAAAACAGTAATCTCATCTTTACAAGATACTTTCTTGCCATATTTTATGGCAACTAACCAAATGAGGAATTTCTGTTGTCGATTAATCTCAGTTAATCGCACACCTCCAGAATAGGGCAATTCCCATACCACAGATGGATGAAAATAGTCTTTGACCTGTAAATTGAGAGTCAGTTTACGGACTGGACCTTTTTTGATATTATACAAACTTTGATTAACACTGTAGAAAGGATATTGACGTCCATCACTGTCGTTAATTAAGTTGCGTAGACCACTTTTGAGCGGGTGAAATTCCCAAAGTGATTTTCCAATTCCATCGTAATCGTTAGCTAAATACATGAAATCGCATGCTTGAACCAGGCCGATAGTCCAATCACGATCGGATGTGCATGTAGGTATTTCTATTTCGACTTTACAATAGAATGTTTGAGTTTTGTAATAGAGCATAGAGTCAGTCTCTTCCACTTCGGTGCCTGTTGTGTCATCGTAATATGCTCGGATACATTTGATGCGAAATTTGTCGACAGTCAACTTGTTCATCTAATTCACTGAACATAGATTTTGCTTTCCTACACCTTTAACAAGTGTGTTGGTTACCAAATTTGATCTGCAGAGTACAATTCAAATTAAGTCTGCCCATTCGGTGACCGTGCGTATGCGGACTCTGGCTGATTCGTTCATACAAATGCTCAAAGTATTAAGGAAAATTATTATTAACGTCTTAAGAGATGGATTGGTTTACCAGCCCGTTCTCAGGTCTAGCATGTGAGGGTTCAAAATTATTGAAAATCAATTGACTATTATATAAGTATATGGTCAGCTTTTAGTATGCACGTGACATCAATGTCTTAGGGACTGACGAAATCTTTCCACCAGATAACACTATCAGTGGGTACCACATCCTTCAGAACATTTGAAAGTTTTAGCCGTTTAGTGATGTTTTATTGTTTTATGTGGTATATCATAGGCGCTAGTTACATAATTCTGTAGATATATAAATTCTTAGAGTAGGGAGTGAGTAATTCACATGTCACTATGTATAGGTGCACAACACATTTTTGCCGTTCAGCGTGAAAAAGTTTCTCCCCACTCTGTTCTAATCTGTCATATCACTCAACGTTTACTTGGTTGATTTACTATCATGGTTTTTAAAGCTTTTCTATGAAAGTTTCTAAATGGCCATAGTTCGACCTTTTTCGGTTTTCTATTCGTAAGTCAACCATCATCCTTCATTTCCACACTTTGCCATACTTACTACTACGAGTTCTTTTCTACACTTACCTCTATCCATTTTTGGGCCAGCTTGCTTGTATGGTCCACAACATAACTGATATTGCCTTCTTGATCCATAAGTTTCGTTGTAATTGGGTAATTTCACCAGTAGACGGCTCTGTATCATTCATTCATAGAGAGTAGATAGAAAAACGAATACAGCTGAAAAAACAATGACAGGCTGATTTGCGTTGGGTTTCTAAAAAATTAACCAAAACGACAGTATCGTGGGAGATATTTCATGAACGCCATTGTACACACACTCTGCAGGAATATCAAGTAGAACAATGAGAAAAGGAGGTGTGACAACCATAGAAAGTAACTCACTGATCCTTTTTTCAACACCCTTGACCACGGCTCTGTGGTCTAGCGGGCAGGTATTTGGACTGCAATCTGTCACTTGTTCACGGATCGTGTGTTCGTTTCTTCGACATGTGTGATTCTGAGGAGACCCGGGACAGTCGTAGCAACAGTCGGCCACTGGGAGTAAATGTCTTCAAAACAGTAGTTGCACTGATGACTTCAGCCTATGGCACAATCAGGTGCAGCAAATGGAAAACGTAACGCCGGAAATATTCGGCTGTCGAAAGACCACAAGCGTGACAGTTAATACGGCGGTTTTGGAACAGTTAAACCGTTGCGACCACGGATCGACAGTCTGCGGAGACTTTCTGTGTCCATGTGTTTGTGTGCAGGCATGTGTGTAACCGCAAGTAGTGCAGCGCTAGCCACTTGTGATAATGTTTAATCGCAGGCGTCTTTTGGCTTCGGTCATTGTGACAGACTAATCCGAATCGGATGCACCCAACCGTGTGCACGTGCTGTCCGCATAGATAGATATGTAATTGCTGTTATGTTTGGCGTGCTGGAAAACACATTGCAACTAATTTTAGGGTTTTCTAGTACTCACCATAATTTTGAGAAAGAGTTGACAGAAAAATTTACCCCACATGAAGACTGCTTTAGAACCACAAACATTGTGCTGCTGACTCATAACAGTATACTTGGGCCTGCGGAAATCACACACTCATCAGTCAGTGGATCCATGGAGTGCATCCAATGAGCTTGCAGCGGACAAGTTGGGATATGCTGAACCAGCCAAGGCGGAGGTTTGAGGAAGATATTGCTTACTAGGATCACTCAGTCTGAGAAAGTTTCATGTCAACTGGCAACTTCATTCAGTAAAATACCCCGTTGTTGTCATCGTTTAAAATATCTACTAGTTTTTAGCGATGCTAGACTTGTGGATCGAGGTACGACTGAGCAAGAACCGTGACGTAGTTAAAGCACCCAAGGAAATACCTCCGGATGTCAGAAAACCTAGCGAAGAGAGGAAAAGTTATCAGAGATTCTGTGACGGTATACTGTATAAGTGAGTCATGTGTATTAAGGTATACTTGTTTTTCCTCTCATCTGAATTAATCGTTTTCGACAGCTAACCTCCCTAAATGACACTTCAGGTAATGAAATTTGATAGCAATATTCACTGGTTAATTATTAATTAATTCCTTGATTAAACTACAACGAGTTAAAAAAAACAAAGGAGTTATCGGTTTCGCAACGTTTGTAAATATTCAATGGTCCTGAAAAGGATACGCATATTGCGGATGCAGCAGTAGTATGTGTTTTTTGGAGGTAAGTGACGATTCGAGGTGGGTTGGCAAGGTTGACCGAAAGTATGGTTAGCAGTTAAGTTGATTGCTGAATGCGGTTTGTGCGTGCATATGGTCGAAGGTGATAGGTTACTTCAGTACCAAGATACATGCCTCTGCCTGGTTATTAAGTAGTATAGTGCGATCGTTCATCTTCACTACACTCATCTACTATCTGGCTAGCCAGCACATGCCGGGTGGACACAAAGGCCTACACATACGCGCCTCCTGGTCTAATTCCTTTTGGCCCACATCTGATACAGGATGAGTGAGTGGAATCTCAAGTGGCGAAGCACAAGCCACCTGTGGGGAGTGTTATGATCAGGCGTACCATTGCTTCAGTCACTTGGACATGTTACTCTTAATCGGATGCTGTCCACTTGAGCATTGACGAGGTGATCTGCTTGCAGCACTTGTGTGTGTGTGTTTTTTCTACTGTTCAATCACGTGGTCATCCAGTCGATATGTTTGATGCCTATGTTGATCCATCCTCTTGCTTTCAGTTTCCGCTTACACTTGCATGTGATATTTGCTCGTCCTTAGTCTGCTTGTTACAATGCACGAGCCACTGAAAATTTCATTTTGGACCTACGGATACAATATAAACTGTGGTGCATTTTTATTATTGTCGCGGGCGAAGAGGTATGTGAGAAACATGAATGCAACGTTGAACAATGAATATTACTGTTCAGTAATAGACAATGCGAGCCCCCACTTGTAGGTTTGTTCACTGAATTAGTGATTTTTAACTTGCAGGAATGTCGCTCAGGGTGTTATCGGTGTGGAACCCGCAGGTACGCTGTGGTCATCAGCATCTTGAAAGAAACTCGGAACTCAGGGATCTCCGGTTATAACTCAGCGAGTGATGGTAATTCAGTACAAAATGTAGCAGTCAGCGAGATTCTTATCCCGCCAAAAGGGCACATATAGATAAATGGTTAACGTATGACAGGAAGAAAAAGTCCTGTGCAGTTAGAAAACATACAGCATGACTAACATGTTTTCGATAGTTCATCATCGGATCAATGCAATTATGGAGGATAGTAAGGAGATTAAATTTCTGACTGATGAAAGCCAGGTGACTTTGCCTGAAAGGCACGTTCACCACCGTTTTAGTTAGGATGACTGCGGTGTGTTGAGGCCGCTAGCTAACCCTATCTGATTAAGGGGCCTATTTTCTGGGTGAACCCTTTGATTTGGACTACGGATTTTGTAGTCGGGTCCACCCTGCGTGGACAATCGGTATTACTCTAGGCGTTTTAGGCCTGTCTTCAGCTGTCACAGGAGCCGTCAAACGGTTTTACGGATAGATACCGCCTTTGCACCCTAAACAGGGCTTGCCCGACTTATCCGACTGTTCGGACGACGACAAAAGCCGAAGCCTATGCCAATTTGAGTGGGTCGCTCATGTACCTACTGACAGAAAGCCGGTGTGTCAGATATGCCGTCCGTGTGCGTTCTATAGAACGCTTTTAGTGCTCACAGCCTACGTGTTAGCCTGCAACCATGTCAGCTTGATAACCGGGTCCAGGCACACTAGCGTTACTCACAACCTGCTCTCGGCGGATTTGTCCTCTAAGTCCGTAAGAGCCAACCAATCCCTGTGTCTGTCAGCCCATCCATGCGCACATTAACCGTGTGACCCCAATCAGTGGTGAAACCCTGAGAACCCCCTTGGGACATCTTAAATTGATATCGGGACACGCGAAGGTGACATCGATACATCCTAAATTGAAAAGGGTATGGTGCGCCCCATAATTTGTGACTGAAATTATCCATAATGCCTGGTAGTGATCGCAGGTTGCGGGCTGCCGGTTGGCCCATCGGCTGTAACGGCAGTACTACATCCAATCAGGAGCATCCTACTTAGCTTGCTGTCATTGGTCTGACAACTGCCAAACAGGTGAACCCTCCTGGACTCAACACCAGGAGGACGTGGGATGAATATCACCTGTCTGTCTCACACTCCCTAGCCAATTTCCTGAAGCACTGCCACCTATAAAAGTGCCTGTAACCTTAGGTGCAGTGGAATGGCTAATGTACCCACAGCCCTGGGATTGGACCGTCGTTGAGCTTGAGCCAGTTCATTACCTGCCATTGGTCCCACGAGTTCGAATAGTGAATGTTCCCCAACATAGGTTCATCTCAAGGACTGTAGAAACGCAGGTTTTTGCGAATCGGCTCATGGCGGACTGTGTGGTGACCACGATAAATAATATTTCCGATAGTCGCATTCCGTTGTACACTTTTGGTAATTTTTGTTTACCTACTTTTAGTCAAGCTGGTAATGTCTATACCTTTTTCCATACTGGTTTCTCTTTTAGGCATAAGAATGTATCTTTCGTGTAAAAGCCTTTCGTTTTAGT
>JTDE01000240.1:101286-127666 GCA_014338405.1 Paragonimus skrjabini miyazakii
CCTCCTTCTGCATCCATTGGAATTTGGTTCCATCTGACAGAATTGCCTTAGTCCTATCACTGTGATCAGACTTACCCACCAAGACCATATCATTGACTTTTATCTGGTCTTGGGAGTAGAATATCCCCACGTGTGTGGACTGCTTTCAACACTGATAGATGTTTCGGAGTCGTGGACATCTGACGGATCACATTGGCTCAAAATCAACTACAACGAGCGTTAACTTGATCACACTTAATCTTTTCCAAGTCTTAAATGGATATCTACCAAAGCTGCTGTAGTTTATTTACTTAATTTTCAAACCGAACCTCCGTAGAAGCACTTACACTCTAAAGAGGGAACAGAACAACTGAACGTGACAGAATTCCAAAAAATGGGCAGGAACCGAGCACTGACTTATAGCTTGGTTGTCCGCATCGACAATGCTTGTAGGAGAGCTATCCTCACCCTTACTCCATTGGTTTCTACGAGATCCATTAGTGAAAACTACTGATTTTCGTCGGTTTATCGCTAAGTGTTCGCCACCAGTTGAATATCACTTCCTTCAATCTCTGTTTTCGCGTTCTGACAGTCATTTTTCTGATTTAGTCACTTTGATAAGAACCACAGCAAATGCGATTCTCGCTATTGATACAGCTCATCAACAGGACACAAATTTATTTGTTTAGGGACCATAATTCCACCTTTTCAGTTAAGCAGACGTACTGGGTACGCACTTGACATGACCATATCCTCATATCAAAGCATACATCCATAATCCCCTGCGAATAGAAACCAGTGCTCTCGTTGCCTCCAGAAGAGACTCCAGGATGTAATAACGTAATGTAAAGCAATGTAATAGTGTGATAATCCCTGCGATCTTCAGTTTGGCGTCTAGTGGAAATCCTCAACTTCATTTAACCTGTTAAACAGTATTCCGAGTACACTGGAACAAGTCGAGATTTGAGTTGGAATTAACAAAAGAATCATATCTTCTGGGAATGATCGGGTAACCCAGGCACTACTGATAATCAATTGTGGTCATACGCTATATTATGATGATTCTGCTTTTGTTCATATAAGGTTACAGGAGTACTAATCAGTTCATCCGTCTCAAAGACACATGGTCAACGGCTAACACCCTACTCGGACGCGAATTTGGATTGCTGTTGAGTTTTAACATGAGCTACATTTGACTCTCAGGATTCCCTTAGTAGCAGATTATTCTGAAAGTTGTCTGCTAAAGCCTTCGATAAATGTCATGGTGCTCCTGTAGAAATTTAAGGGCTAAATTGCTTACCATTGACTAAGTGGAGAAATATATCACTGGTTAGATTAGGGACCCCAGAATCGTTCACTTCACCATGACGTCGATTGGGTGGATACATCTGTCCATCATTGTTTCAACAACTTCATCCACAGGCTCATAACACCCAATTATACGTCGATACTTTATCATTTGTCAGTCGAAAACATGGGTAGGGTGTTTCGTATCCGTTTGTCAATGAATAACCAGAGGGTATCCTGGACTACAAGACCAATGACGATTGAGCTAAGCTATCCCCCCTTTCGGGTACAAAATGTTCGACTTGCAAATCTACAAGTCACGACAAGACTGGGCCTTGACGCGCATCTCGATGACCTATCTGGCTAAACTGGTCGGGGTACTTACCACACCGACAGTCACTCATACCAGGCAGGCCAATAGGTAGAGATCTGACAAACCAAAGTCTCCTGGTCCTCCAGGTTGGAGGTCGGAATAAGATTGCTAACTTTTTCTGGAGAAAGTACCAGTTCTGGTACACTGCCACCCAAGGGCATTGGTTGACAACCCTAATCGTTCTCCTGTCTAAGTTTCGGCTTCCTTGCAGTAACTCATCTCACACACAACCATGAATACTCACAACTGTGGAATTTGAACATGAGGGAGAATCACTGATATGTTACTGCCTGTGATGATGATTATGATGATGATGATGAGGTCTGTTACAATTGTGTAATGCTTGTTCTGAAATTTTTGCTACACCAAATGCAAATACAGGTACACAATGCAGGTACAATGCAGGACAATTTCATGATCTCTAATCTAAATTTGTGGGAAAACCAGAGCACTTGCTTTGAATAAGATTGTGTTTCTGGGATGGATCCATTTAACTCATTAGTTCATTGTGGCAGATCGAGTGACTTTAAATTGCGTGCTTGTCTTTTCACTAACCACTGATAATCTTCGTTGAGTAACATTTCGTTCCACAAATATTGAAATATAAATTGAATGTCACACGTTATTGAATGCAGCTGTTGCAATCAGCCCATTTTGAAAAAAAGCACTAGACTCGAGTTTCGCTCTCATTAGAGCTCGTCAGTAGTGCATATCCTCACCAAGACCGGGAGTAGAACTCCGGCCATGCTTTCATGAGGTAACCCTGTTGACCAATACGCTATTGACCTCACATTAGGCACTACCGAATTATCATATGTGAACGCTCAACCACTTTCGCTTGTGAGTAATTATCAGGTTGCCTGATCGCCTCTAGAGGAGACACAGCAACTGTCCTGCTAACTCCAATCGATGATCACTCGGCTAGAACCTCTCGCCAAACCGAGACCACAAAAGTCAGTGACTTGTTGAGTGATATTTTTATTACTGATGAGTAATAGAGGATTTTGATTTTATAGAAACTAAATATCATTAAGATTTTGAAAGTTTGTAATGGGAACTAACAACAAGTGGTGTGACTCATATTTGCTTGAGCTCAGAAAGACAATCCGATATTCAATACCAACTATATCCCATATCTTATATGTAGTGTGGAATTAATGGTTGCTGCGTTGAATACCACGCGCAACTATTTGCAACAGTTGCGTCTGCACATTCTTCTGAATCAACCCTTTTCGAATTGAAGCACTAAATCTCAGCTACGCTCTTAGTATGGTTTGTCAGGAGTAAACCTGCTTGTCACGACTGGGAACTGAACTCCGGCTATGTTCTCACGAAGCAATCAGGTTGACCAATGTGTCATGGATCTCTTGTTATCTCTGTTTGACTAGGATCCTCCGCCAATCATTGGTATACAAAATATCGTTCCATAAGTTTTTTAATTTCTGTAACTTCGCCTAAGATAAATGTCTCAACCATGCGGTCATAGATTTCAGTAAGTTGGAGAGTTACTGTGACCTCCTTCGAGGTGATGAAACAACCCGAACATGGTTCACAAGCGAATATGGCTGAGCGTTCTTTCATATGACAACTCAGTCGTAACTAATATGAAGTCAGTGACAAAGTGACCAACACGTTTGTCCCATGAAAGCATGATAAGAGTTCAAATCCTCGCAGTGGCATCACTGGCAAGTTCTAACGAGAACGAGCCTTTAGAACGGAGCTGACTAACTCATATATGGAAATGCCACGGCTACAATCAATCTTGAGTGATACTCAACTTATACCTATTCTATATCTTTCTTCAGAATTACGAGAAACCTCTGAGCGTGATAGTCTCTTCCGTACGTCACAAGCCTTCAACCTTACAAGCCGTTAGATGCGGTCTAAAACTCAATATGCTCGATCATTAAAATTATTAAAGATCTTATTTTGCAGTCCTCTTAGAGTGTTACTTCCCGGAATCAAAAGCATATCGTTGTGATACAATATATTTGTTGTTGTATGTATTCAATTCGTTAGATAACTAGATCGGTGTTCATTTTTCATGTTCTCTCTGATGGAGCTAAGTGTGATCGGTTATGACCGAGGTGATGTACTGACCAGATCGTTCAAATTTAGCAACTAGTGGTCAAAATTGCAACATTTTGTTTAATGTACTTCATCTGGCAAACTGGGACATTCTTTACAAAAAAGGCCTTGCGATAGAACAAGTGTTCAGGGACAGCGAGATGAAATAGATGATCCATTCTGATCATAGAATAATGTGTTTCTGTGGTGCTATAAAAATCCTGCTCAGATTCTTTTTTAGCCGTCTAAACAAAACGAATCTCAAGTAACGCAGCTTCGTATAGTAAGGTAGTCACACAGGCGTAAATATGATATTTGCAACGAAGAGTGTCATAAATGTAATCAGTACTTCGGTAATCTGTTCACTTGATCGTGGAAAACAGTTGGTTCGAGAAGCGCTATAAATCGTATTCCACAGCCTCTATGACTAATGTGTATAGCTATGTCGGCATCAAGGTGAATTATCTCAAACATATCAAAATCTCCACATTGTTTGTACATCTATGGCGTTTCATCCTAGAGTTGAAGACCACTCATGTGCTCTTGTTTCATAACTCTTAGGATTGCATACATTTTTAGTACAGATTCCACTGGTACATTCTGCGATCAACAGCACAGTATAAGGTAGCACGACATGTTGATAACGGACCAGTCTATTCGTATAAACCAATACTGATTTGTACCATGCGTCTGAAATTCATGTTTCACCGGGCTGTTGGTGTCATTAATCGCTGTGCTCTGGTTTTATAGCCATTAATACGGTCAGTATTGTGGTCCGAATATCTGCTAAAGTTACGCAAAACATCTTCCCATTTAGGTTGTGTAAATTCCACCGAGAGTGATGTTAACCACTAGTGTACCTGTTGGAACTTATTGAAACGCCTGCAACGAGGTGACAGTGCATAAACAGTAATAATCATTCCTTGGTTATCGTATACTAGTGACATTGTGAAAGTACAATATTGTAACACTCAAGTCGTAGCCCGCTATAATCTTTGCGTAATTTGCATCGAATTCCAAAAATCTATTGTTTAGAAAATGTCAAATGTCAAATCATCTTAATCGTTGCGTAGTTCGCATCAGCTCCTTTCTCCCCAAGAGAACAAAAAACAATGCCTGATATCATGGTTTAGAGGGCAAGCAAAATGGGATGCAACTGGCTTCTGTTAAAAACACATAACAGCATATGTTATCAGCTTCAATGAGTTCGAGTAGCGGAAGCGAGACGTTCTACAAGGTTACAAGTTGTACATGGAGTATAGCAAGTTCGACAGTATTGTGTGGCTATAAGACAGGAAACCCTCTTGAAAAATTGTTCTAGTGTGTGATACATCAGTAGTAACTTGATAATCTCTACTACGTAGAAGAAACATAACGTACGAACGTGATTGCGTTTCAAACTGTTTCTCTCCCTAACACTAGCTCATACCTCAATGTCAAAAATATATTGTATCACAACATGCAAAACAAGAAACACGTTGTTGTTTAACCTGGAGCTTTGCTCACAAACAGTATAGAATTGGTGCAACTCGCGGGCATTAGAGCTCAGGTCTTAATACCATAAAGATGAGAAAATGGAAGCGACTAATGGGCCAGTATCTGCATGTTGTGCGGGACGTGTCACCTAATGAACTGACGGTTCACGATTGCCAAGGATGTAAACAGAAGTCAGTCATCTAAAACAGTGTTAGCGGTTGTGATTGTGTATTTTCACACACTGTAATGAATATCTGGCAATTAGCAACTTCTTAGATCCAACATCTTTTGAGATCACATCAATAGAAGATAATTTGCAAGAACATTTTGCGATGTGTAACGTTGATGGGATCCAAAAGGTGCTAGTGACGGTAAACGCTCACGGAGCCTAACCGCTCTCAATGATCCAACCACTGTGGAATAAGTGTACTGCATCTCAGGAAATAATCATGATTGTCACCTATAATCGACGTTAACCTCAGGAAGTAAGGTGAACCTATCGAAGATGCCATTCAAGGCAGCAGACCGATCATACTCAACTACTGTCTTATTCACAGTGGGAAAGTTTAGAAACGTGGTTGTTGTCATGAATAATGTAATTAAACGGATCCTTAGGTGTTACTTTGCCTTCTGACACATCCCTGAAAGTGGTAGTAGCCTTTAGAATTCTCGCTACCAAGATCACGTGACTATCATTTACTAGAGAAAGACCGATGATTTTAAGTTATGAAATCGTCATCTGTCAGGAGCTTATTTATATGTGATAGTATATTGGTGTTCAATACCGTTGAACGATGTGCAGCTGACGTTGCAACTGAAGCCGTAAACGAAACTTAGTTTGGCGAAAAGCGCGACCTCTATTGTCCAACTCAGCACGTTCACAAACCAAACGCGTGCTCGTGTTTGTGAATCTGAATTCCAGTATACAAGCAGCTTCAGTTTCCACTCACACGTCGTGTGCACTTCTGTTTGGTTTGTGCATGTGTGGCTGACGCTTTCTGTCGTGGACTTTTTACCTGCCATTTCTCACCCGTTGGCCCGATTCCGTTGAGCAATGACCCGTCCGATCGCCCGTGTTGTCCCCAATCCACTTACTATGGGCTTTGACCATATCTCACCACCACGTTGAAATGTTTCACTGAGTGTTAGAATAATCGCGCCTCCGAACTGGTCACCCAGCACATTAGTATCTCTACAAACTGGCTAGAAAAAGTAAGGTTCCGATAGAGAGTTCACCGTTACATAGAGCCTGCAACAAAATTACACTCTTCCTCCTCCATCAAATTTACTAACACATCGGTAACCACCAGCTTCCGCAACAAACGAATAAGCACTAGTTGAAGGCGTTTAACTATATTTCGCTCGAATAACTTTAAAAAAAATAGGTTGGACACAAAAGTGTAAAAAACAGCTGCAGCAAAGTTATACGCCCACTCTCGGAATGCTGTGGTGTCTTCAAGTTGATACTCTGACCCAACGCTACCTGGTCAGACAAACGCCAAGTCTTTTGCTAACCTGGAAGATGCCATCATTCAATTGACAGTGCGGTGACTTGGTTGTTTTACCGGGAGTCTGGGAGTGAACCAATTTTCATGTGACTAGCCGTCATAGGAATAACGCTTCTCTTCTGTTGAAATGTCCGACTTGAAAAGTGGGAAATTTTGGGTTTTCTGACAGACACAGCTAAGCGTGAATGTAATTGCTCAAAAACTCCAAAGATCTAGTTACTTCTTCAGGCACAAAGCGAAATAGACGACCAGCAATTCATTCAAAACAAAACAAAGAACCACTATTATGGTTTATTTCCAATACTACAAGAAATGTTTCACAGCTGTGGTCGTAATTTAACCCGAATTACTTTTCAGTACAGCAAACCGGAGCATAAGCAAATAAATAAAACCATTTGGTTGAGTCAACCAGCGTTATGTACAACATCGCTTATTATGGTCTGAAACTCGTGTTTTTCAGAATAGATAGTCAATTTTGACTTTGCTATTGTCGAAAGACTATTTATTTTAGATAAGCCCTAAGCATAATAACATAATCTTCGGGAGGATTGAGTATCACTCACTGACGACAGACATTCGCTGCTCACATCGGAAATATTTTTAATTGTTGGTATATGCGACCTGATCATGTCAAATGATAATCAGAAGGCTGTGTCTTATAGTCACTTATTGGAATGTCATGTGTTACTCCTCATTTTTCCAACCCGTCGAGAAATTATGATTTTCAAAAGCGCGACGCCTCACAACATTCACAGTATATTTCACGGTATGCATACGATATACATTGACGGTTTTAAAGCAAATTGGTCTCGTTGAACAAAAAGTCTTCGAGCACGGTATCAATACATCTGCTAGAATTTCGTTCGTTCTTCTATTGTCTTAATATTCATCTTTGGACAGAGCTACACACTGACTTTATCATGATAAGAATGCGCTCATTTTCATCAATGTATCAGTCGTTTTCAATGAATGTGGATATTCACATACCGACGAAGAAGTCATAGTTTTATGCCGATCTTCTAACGAGATGCGCAGTGGCTAAGATAAAATCGTAATACTCACTCCCACATTGTGGTACTGGTGTAGTGATGATGAGCGATCGCACTATACTACTCACAGGATTGCTATTCAGTAGTACGACCACACCATATACTTTGACATCAAAAAATGCAGGAAGAAACTTCGGAGTGCGGTATCGCCCGAAATGGTCCTTGCTACTTAAAGCCCTTGTGCCATCCGCGTTCTTGGCTCACAACAATTGGTGCCGTGACCACGATTGGAGGACGAAGATCCCATGGCCGCAGCCTTTCGAGCATGGGGACGTCCGGGGCTTCTTTGAGGACGTGGAGGAGACGGCCGGAGTCAAGACCGACCGGGCGAAGCTAGCGGTCCCGCGGATGCTGCCTAAGGGCAGGTCAGAGGCGGAGCTAGATGCGGCGCGATAGAGGCGCTGATCGCGGGGTTCGACAGCCCCGCCGACTGCCAGGAGGCAATGCGACAGTTCAAGGACGCCCTGCTTGGACCAGGAGGAGACGCTCTTGTGTATGCCGTGTCACTGCGGGCAGCGTTGTCAACAGCCCTACCACATTTGGACCAGAACTCAAAACAAAATACACCAACAGACCAGTTCTTGAACGGAATGCCACCAACAGTGCGGGATCAGCTCAGGGTGGCTCTCATTGCTCATCCGATGGCGTTGGAACAGCTGGCTGATGCGGCTAGACAACTGCTGGCAGAAAACTCCCCGACAGTCAGCGAGTTGAAAACAATTGAAGCAAGCGGACTGGATGACCAGAAGGGAGGAGAACCACGGCGACGTCTGTTACGGATGTGGAAGGCGTGGACACTGGCGAAGAGTTTGCCTACTCGGCAAGAAAAAGCTGCACTTAAATAAACGTTTTGCTGATTGTTTTTGTCTGGGAAGGGTGGTCCGATAATAGGGGCGGTTGATAAGACGGCAGTTCGGGCTAGGATGGAAATTAATGGTAGCTCGGAGTGCTGTTTGATTGACACTGGTGCTGCGATTTCATTGACCGGGCCGAGGCCGGGAAAGATTGTTCAGCTGTGTGCGATGGTCGTTCGAACAGTCGGTGGGTTTACACTCTGAGTTACGGGCGTGGCGGAGTATGATGTCAGAATCGATGGTCATGTAGACAAATAACTTTGCATCGTTGCCCCCGACACACGTCAGACCATACTGGGAAGCCCAGTGGTAAATTTCGATTTTGTGTCGACTTCAGAAGACTCAACGAGATTACAATCAATACAGTCGTAGCAGTCCCAACGGTGGCAAAAATTTTTGACAAGCTACAAGACGCCAATACATTTACAGTGCTAGACCTGCGGTCTGGATATTGGCAGGTTCCAATCGAGCAACCGGACCGAGATGAGACAGTGTTCATAAGGAGAGAGAAGCAATACCGTTTCAAACGTATGCCATTCGGACTGTCAGGCGATCCTTCTACGTTCAAACGACCAACATTGAAGATGCTGGAAGGACTGAACAATACTGTTGTCTGTGGAGACGATATCGTCATCCACAACGCGAATGAGATGGAACATATTGGACACGTTTCAACTGTGCTGCAGAAGCTTGAACAGGCCAGCCTACGGATCAACAGTTCCAAGTCTCAACTGGCGAGACGAACGGTGGTAATAATCGGTCACAAGGTCGGTCAGGGTGAGGTCCAACCAATTCTTGAGATACTGCTTACGATCAACGCCATTCCGGTGCCAACATCGAAGAGGACATTGCGTCAGTTTCTCGGTTGCATCGGATTCTATAGCCGTTTCATTAAAAACTTTAATGAACTGGCCAACTCATTGTGCGAAACTCTGAAGAAGAATTGTCGATTTCAGTTAACAGAAAAGGCCAATCAAGCGTTCGTCAAAATCCAACAATTGATGAAGGAGGGACAGGTGACCCTGAAATTGCTAGTGGCTGGACAGAGCTTCGTTGTCGCGACGAATGCGAGTGATGTGGGAATCGGAGCTGTATTGAAGCAGGAGGGTGGTGTTGTGGAATATGCCAGTCGAATATGAACTCCTTCTGAATGAAACTACTCAACTACAGAGGAGTGTTCGGCGATTGTGTTGGCATGAGGAAAATGGAGACCGTACTCGCTCGGCCGAATTTTTCATGTGGAGACAGATCACAAACCGTTGGAGTGGATTAAATCGACGAAGGGCACCCGAGGAAAGCTGGTTCGTTGGGCATTGCGACTATAAGAATAAGACTTCAAAATTCGCCATGTAGCTAGAGAACTATGTTCCCGATCTGCTTTCCCGAACGCAGCACATGGATGAAGTTCACAAGGATGCGATCGGAGTCTACAGTATTGAACTGGAGAATGATCCCGGGAAGTTACAGGCAGTGCAGAGGTCTGACCCGACAATCCGAATGGTGACTGATCAACTTCTATCGGGAGGACAACCGCCAGAAGACGAGGGGAATCCGGAAGTGAAGGCTTACAGAATTTACTGCTCAGACTTGCGATTGATTAGTGTCGGAATTTTAATGCGCAGACTGCGGGATGGAATAAGCGTACCTGTTATACCGACGGGGTTGGGAGCGACAATTGTGAAGGAATGTCATCAGCTGGCTCATACGGGATGTCATCGAACTTATGAAATGCTGAGGCAAAGGGTATACTGGTCGGGAATGATGAAGGACATTAACACTTATGTGCTGGCATGCCAGCAATATCAGCTGTTGAAGAGCTCCAACTACCCCAGTCAGTATCCTACACAACCAATTCCGGTCAGTGAGATTGGAGAATTATGGTCGCTGGACGCTGGACTTCCGGAAACCAGTACATCATAGTCATGACGGAACATTTCACAAGATGAATCGAAGCAGCCTCTGTACCCGATCAGCGTGCAAGCACTCTATGCAGGGCGGTAATGAAACACATCGTTGCAGCTCATGGAATACCGCGAAGTATATTGACTGATCAAGGTCCGTGCTTCGAAAGTGAAGTGTTTCGGAATTGTTTAGAGCGCTTGGGAATCAAGAAAATTTGCACAACACTATACCATCCTCAATCGAATGGACTGACGAACCGAAGCAATTGCTCAATCAAGGAGTGGTTGACGGCGAAAGGAAGAGGCTGGGAGGAAATACTGCCACTGATTTTGTTGGCCCATCGCTGTTCACCACAAAGGGATAACGAAGAAATCACCGTTCGAGTTAATGTACGGGCGCTTGCCACGCCTGCCAGTAAATCAAGTGATTGCTTTATGAGGAGACCGATGGATGAACATGCGTGTATTAGCAGAAGCTTGGAGAGTGGCCAACCGAAACTTGGCGAATGCACAAGAAGTTTCCAAGAAGCAGTCAACAGTAAGGTTGTCAGATCGAAGTGCTGTGTTTGAAAGTGGCTCGAAGGTTAAGTACA
Source organism: Paragonimus skrjabini miyazakii (assembly GCA_014338405.1). Lineage (NCBI taxonomy): Eukaryota > Metazoa > Platyhelminthes > Trematoda > Plagiorchiida > Troglotrematidae > Paragonimus > Paragonimus skrjabini miyazakii. The sequence goes on from JTDE01000240.1 coordinate 112,374, forward strand.
GAGAACGGCGGAGTCCGGGTGCAACAGGACCCTGATCTAGGAAGTTCCTGACGAAGTGGAGGGGACCTTATGTGGTAGTGGATCGCCGTGGTCCAGTGTATCTGATCATGAATGATGGGAATCAACATCGAGTGCACGGAAGCAAGATTCGCAAATGGTACGACGTCCCGAGCAGAAGAGAATGTATGCCAGGAGCATCGACGTCCCCGAGGCCAATACGCAGATCGTCAAGAGGGCGAAGAGAACCTGAACGGCTTTTGCTGCAGCTGAAACAATCTTTACGGAGGAGGGGTGTAGTGAGGATGAGCGATTGTACTATACTATTCACACGACTGCTTTCAGCATTAGGACCAGTGCATATACTTTGGCATCGAAAAATGCGGGAAGAAACATCGGAGTGTAGTATCGTCCAAAATGGTCCTTACTACGTAAAGGAGCTGAGCATTGGCGTCTGTGGCAACCCAGACCGTCTGGGCCGAGTACTGTATGCAAATGAGTGTTTTTTTTTGTGGTCCTGTTTACATGCTTAACCCATGTGTTGCTTTGTTGGATAAGCATCCCTCGTGCTATCCGCGTTCTTGGCTCACAACAGTGGACCATTAATCCATGTGACATCACACTCAGTAAAAGGTGAACCAAACTCGCGGAGATGATTGATAAGATGGTTGAACCACTCAATGTTCGACTCATAGTGCTGAGATGGAACGAATTCAAGCGCTTACACTTCCTTGAGGCTGGTTGTGAATCGGGCTAGCACGTGGCTTGCAAACTGAACTGTTGTAAGTCACGTCCCGAACATTACACAAAATGGAATTAGCATACCGTATTTTTCGCATCAGGGGAATGACGCTTAAGTACCTCCACGGCTGTCCTTTCAACACTCATCATGATATACACCGGGCCCAACTGCGATCTCAGCTGTTTCAGTGTGCCAATAAACAGAACGTGAGACGCCCATTAATGAACAACGCACAAGCTACAGCCAAGTGTGTGGGTGTGTCGCAGATTTCTCATCTCATGCCCGATCAATAGAACCACTCAGAGGATTGAAGTTCTCACGCGTAGAGCATACCAACATCTGGTCGGCTATTTGACAATTATCATACAAAAGGAATGCATTCCCGTTCTTTAACAAAGAGAATACTGTGTGGCTTGTTAGCTTACTAAAAATAGAGGGAATTGTTGGCATCAAACTTTATGTTTAACCCTACCGGTTGAGTGTCTTTCGTAAATTCTCATATCTCAGTAGTCTTTCCCTCTTCTAGACAAATAAGTAAAACCATTTTGGGGGCTTCCATTATGTTGCTTGTTCCATTTTTATGTCATTCCCCATGCATGTAGCTTTCACCTAAAACGGACTTGAGATGTCATTATAAACCCAATCACCTGGGTGACCAGTTGATCGTTTGTGTACACACGGACTAGATAAACAGAAAAAAACTCGTTGCACTCCTAGCACCTCTTTTCACCACTCCTATCACCTCACAAAGGACTGACTTGTTACACATGACAAGCAGTGGTTGTGTAAAAGCTGTTGACCTTGAACCATGGTATGCCATGATTCTGACCAATAATAAACCATTGACTTGATTTATGAGCTCAGTTCGTTTAAGTATTTTTCTGACGTTCACCGCTGTTATGTGTAGCTACTGACGAGAACATACGAAATGGTACTACCGTGTTGTAAAACCGGCCTTCTGATTCCCTTATTCATATTCGTGGCTGGAGAAGGATGTTTTACATAAAGATCTGTTTTCCCATGCGAAACGATACTCGGCTGAACTTCTCACCAGCCAAATCTAACACGCATGCGTCAACTGCAATGATAGCAAACCTTTGTGTCATGTGGCGTGAAATGGTAAATAACACCAGTTTCCAAAGCGCCTTGCCTACATCAGGTTCACCCCCGCACCGCCGCTTGATGGGCGACAAATTCGATTATTCGGTTCAGACGCAAAGCAACTTGACCTAACAACAGCAAGCCCCACGTGACCTCTGTTCCCTTGTTAATACGATTCCGATTACTACGTTCCCAAGAAGACCACCTCAGATGGTTGAAATGTTGAGTACTACAACTTGTTCGTGACGACGTGTTCTTCTAACTCCGTTTATTAAAAGCACTTCATACTCTTCCATAGTCACTGTAGTTCTGTTGGCCAATTAACATCAAGGAAATCTTCCCTGGATGATCCATCCGGGACCGATTTGTTTGTAGTTGGATTGGTCAGGATGAGTCGGTCGGAATTAGTTAACAGACGACCAATTGTATGTGAGTTAAAAGTCTACAGAATAGCTTTCACAACTAGAATGCAACGTAACGATAAACTATTAGCTATTCCTTTCTACCAAAGGAAACATTTCATAATGTTTAGTCGGACAACAGCAAGCGGTTGTTGTTTTTAGGGTGCTCTGAACTTTTAGACTTATTGACTAGCTTGTTAGTCACCTAGTGAATAAAAACAGCGAACTGTAAGTTGTGTGTGTACACGTGATATATGAAAGTGGGTAACGTAGGATTTGCTCAGTTGAAATTTAACTGTGTTTTTCTCATATGAGTAGACACCACATGAGTTGGATCTGGTATTTGAATACCCGCTCGTTTTGCGTTGATCTTCGGTTCAGCAGACTTTACACCAACGTCAAAAGTTATCAGTACCTCCGTCCGGTTATGGCTTCATAATGGATGAACCAGATAAGCTACAATACAGTTGGCAAATTTTTATAAACTGGTTTGTTTGCAATCCATGCCAGTAAATAGAAATGTTGTGTCGACACGGCTGATTCAAGTACACTCAAAGCGGGATGGAAGTCTATCGTGCCACTTACGCTAACACAAGATGCAGGTGGTTCTATACCTTCATAGAACATAGTTGACGTGGTCCCCCTTCGTTTACCGTGTACCGCTGGTTGATTTTATGCTCAAGAATAGTTAAGACAAGTGGAAACTCCACAGGTTCGTTGCTATTATGCTACTGTTTCGTCTGCCGATCGATCACTCAATACGAAACTTGATCGCAAAGTCTCGCTGACTCACCAACCATAGTTTAAATCCAGTGATACTAAGGAAAGTCGACGACGTACTATATATACAGTAAAATAGACGATGGAAGGTTATTTGTCTATATTATATACTGACCACTTTATACAATGTCAAGTCCGAACCGGTCAATCTTTGCTAAACACCTCATCCATCTTATTACCCGACAGCCTCTGCATAGTGTTGCCCCAAAGAAAAACCCCTTGAGACTTAAGTGCTTTCGTCCAAAAGCTGTCTGTAGTAAGTAAGAAAATTCTGTAATTTACCCTCTTTATGGGACCCAACCTCCCAATTTCACATGGCACCTTTTTCGGGACTGATGTGGGCTCAGACCTTCTCAGGAATGAACAGTACGACACATTTTGAACCAAGCTTTGCTTGCCGAACTCTTGATCATGGAGTCATTCACTGAAGTACATAAAACCACTACTCAAGAACAATATTCACACGTTTCAACTTCACACTAAAATCTGACTTATACTCGATGCACGAGCTAATACTAAGCCTTATCAACCGCCCAGCAAAATGCATGAATCCCATACAAACAGTGCAGTGGTCTTTGTAGGTCTGTTGCTACCCATTGGAGAAGTCTACCAGTTGCCGTTTCAATAAGAAGAACCAGACCATGTTTTAATTGCTCTCAGATGGTTCTTAAAATACCAAACTACGTTATATAACATTCCCTAACACTGAATGTGCTTCACTGTATTGTACCTTATAACTTGATCCTGACCTCAGTACCAGTACTGTTATAACGCTATAATACTCTTGTGCTAATCAGTAGTCCCTGGGATAGAATAATCGGCTGTTGGATATTGATTTGACCTATGTATCCTGGCCTTATCTCAGAATGCGTGCAATCATGCTGTGGAGCTGCAGCAATTGTTAGACGGTCAAACACGGCTTACTTCTTGTTTGTTTTCGATCCATTAATTTATCTCTACTTGGAATTCAGTATTATTGCAGGATAGCCGAAAAAAAGCTGCAACTGAAGATGTGGTGTAAATTCTCTTTGGAGAACTCACAGCATCTTAACCGGGATACTTGCATTGCCCATGAATACACTAAATCATCATAAATGCATAATTGCATACAAAAATGAAAAACTGTTTGCCGAACGCCAATTATAAAAGGACCCGATGAACCTGTCAACACACAACGGAACCGTGTTCATAAGTATGTCGCACTACGCAATTTTGCCATTTTGATTTACTAACTAAGGTCTGCGCTAAAAAGTTCATACAATTAATTAGGACAGGTACCTTTCAAGGCCCGTGAGCATCCTTTGAAGAGAAATGTGCGGGACACTGGAATGTGACAGATATGTGGTCACCTAGGCGACGGTGAGCTTGAATATTGTTTCCGTTCCGTACGAAAGTACGGAAAGTACGAAAGTGAATGATGGAAGCCACATTTTTCAAAGTGGCTTAGATCTCAATGCTTCGACCACTCAGTACAACGAAGTAGTCTCTTGTAAAGCTGCAGCCCACCATTTCAATTTTTCGCTCTATCTGATGCACGTGTGCATCCGGCCTGTCACCCATACACGTGATTGACCTTGAAACACTAAGCTGGTGTCATGTGATGGATTGTTTTTGAACCCCACGTTAACCTGTCGTGTTAATCTAAAGGGCTGTGGCAAAACGTGTGGTGTGTGCGTGCGCACCGATAGCCATCGGGCGTTAGCTTGCTGCGCCGCACCGGAAAGGTGCTAGTAAGAATTCTGCTGAATCAGCCTTTTTGGGTGCCAGTACTCCCGAGGAGCAATGTGAATCTCTGTTGAATCGCAATATGGTTGATAATGGTGTTTACTGCTCGACAAATCCAGAAGTACCGGGAACTCAACCAACCCCTGTATACCCTCTTCGTGGATTTCACCAGAACGTTCGATTTCGTGAGATGTGAGCAGCTGTGGGCGATGCCTGATGAATTTGGATGCCCAGGTAAATTAGTTAAGTTATTCGAAATGCTGAGTGTGGGAAAAAAGGCAAACGTGCAACCGTATAGATCGACCTCCGGTGATTTTGACATTGTCACTAGCGTGAAACGGAACTGTATCCTAACCCTAACCATATTTAGTTTACAGCTAACCAAAATGCCAACAGTTTTTTTCCTAATCCGAAGAACGGTGTTGATATTGAACACCGCATGAATGGAAAACTGCTGGATATTCGACGTTTCGGAGCCCCAACTCCTCTACGTAATTCAAGGGTGTCCATGCTTCTGGTCGCTAATGATAGTGCGCTATTTGTACATAGCGAAGAAGAACTTAATAGACTGATCACAGCTTTCACTACTACGGCATATAAATGTGGTTTGGACAGCAGCCTTCTCCAGACGAAGGTTTTGCGTCTGTACCTGGAATCCACATCAATGGAGACAAGGTTGACAGCTGCACAATGTTCAGCTACTCGAGTAACAATCTGTCACTAGATCTGTCCATGGTCAACGAGTTTCGAGTTCGTATGGCGAAGACTAACACTGCTGTCAGACGTCTTGAAAAATGTGTCCGGACGAATCCCAGCTTGAAGGTGAAAACTAAGTTGCTTGACTATCGCTCAATGATGCTGTACTGTACTGTTGTACTGCAGTGAGGCTTGGACAGCGTTTCAACGAAATATGCGACGTCTAAGCCGCCTGCCTGTACAATGTCTATGACGCATCTCAGGCATTCGACTGTCGAACATGGTTCCGAACACCAGGATACTGCGGTTAGTGGACATCGGCGGGATGGAAGTCATGCAAATGCTGAATCAGTTTCGTTAGCTAGGTCACGTCCATTGGATTAGCGAAGACTGTATTCCAGAAGAGTTGTTTTGCGGTCAACTGAAATCAAGTAAACGAAAAATCGGCGATACCAAGATGTTGTCTAAGTAAGTCTTCTGTGTTATAATATTGTATTGTTGCGTTGCATCGGACAGTCTGGAGATATATGATAGGGGTAGACGTCCGAAAGTTTAATATGCAACAACTGCGCAGCCATGAATTGAAGCGCGCGTTACGCAAGGTCATAGGTCGTGGTGATATGACTATATGGCATCGCGATGTGTGCGACCACGAATGCGTTGATCTTCTGTGATTATTAGACCATCAGCCTACTCATAGTGTTGTGAGTCAAGCATGCGGATGGCGTGAGGATTGTTCATTCGGGGAACCAACACATGGGGTATGGGCTTTTATACGACAATAAGCAAACAGACTCATTTGTATATAACATTGGTTCCAGAACGTCACGGTTGCAACGGTTGCCGATGCCCGGTTTCTGTATATATAGAGTACCATTTCATGCCAAGCTATACTTCAGTGCTTCTAATATTCCCCAGGGTTACTTCAATGTTCAAATACATGTTCGTGCCTCACTACTGAGTGGTAGTGTGAGTAGTATAGTGGGATCGCTGCTTCTCTGCATAATAGTACTATGCGACGAGTACGTTAGATCCAAGTAGGTTATGTCAGTTGTATCGTTTTTCTGTTTTTCTCAATCAGCGATCTCATTCGCTTAATAAACCACTCACTCTACTTTTTGGAAGGGCGGGTCACGGTGGTCTTCGTACCTTTCTTTCCTTTTACTTTGTCGGTGCATTGTATGATGAATGCGTTGTTTGTTTTTCTGTCTGACCTCAAATTTTTGCAATAATATGTGCTTCTGCTTTGAATTTCTTCTTGCTTCATATTTTTCTTGCTTATTACCAGCTTACATCTTTCCTCTGGAGTCGTTAGTTATTTTCTTTTCTAAGAAATAACTTTCATAATAACCAGCCATCAGGCTAACCAGGATTGATCAGCTGGACACAAGTGCCTCCACTCACGCGCCTCCTGATCTTATTCTCCCGGGTTTACAGTTGATACGGAATGAGTGATTGAAACCACAAGTGGTTAAGCGCAAACCACTTGCAGTAAATGTTATGTGCAGACTACCCTTTGCTTCAATAACTGTGACAGGTTGTTCCTAATCGGATGCCGCCAACCGTACATGTGGAACAGCACAGCCTTGCAAATGACGTGATGCAGAGAAACTGGCCGAGTGTCAATGAGGTTGTGTACCATTTTGTTACCAGCTCCATACCATGTTTCAGCTGAAGGGGTTCAATTTTGAAGGCAAAATATTCTGAGGCTGGTGACGGAGTATGGGCGGGATGGCTTTTGTCACTTTACATCTTTAAATACTTAAAATAAGCGACCTTGAGAAGTCTGTGCTTCAGCTAAACTCCAACCACTGACAGCAACAGCATGTTGGGTGGTAATTACTCCACCAGCTGGTCTAAGAGGCCTCACGTTAATGTCGGAAACTTCACATTTTGACTTAATTTCTCGTCCATACCGCTAGGTAATGTGGAATTCACAAACTGATCCGCCGGCATGATTGTCCTTTTAGTGTCCTGTATCTCGTTAGTGAGTTGGAAAGTTCAGGAAGATGAAGCTTCACTGAACACTATCGGTTTATAAAAACCTTTTGTTTTCTTCAGCGGATATAACTGTTTCCGATGATCTCCCATTTTAGTCTGGCACAATTATACATCACATTAAATAACAGTAAGGATAGCTATTAATCAAGACAATTATCATCATCATTATCATCATAGCATCTATGAGCCTTACCAAAAGGCACTGTGGCTCAAGCCGCCGCTCACCTCAACAGTGACGTGAAATATCCCAGAAGAAAACGTTACTAAGAAGGTTGAGCATTAGTGAAAGAAGACTAAGCGGATGAACTAGAAATGGTATGGATACAGGTTCGCCGTTGACTGCGACATACCACCATCTCGGATAGCGTCTCCAACCAGCGGTTTGAGTTATCACGAGGACCCCATCCAGGCAGGCAACCTACTCAACCTACCCACTTTGTTCAATGAAGCAGTCAGGGTCTTCATATTTCGTGACCACGTTGTTGCTTGACCACCACGCGGTTTCACCCAACTGTTGGTGGTCTCAGTATGCAATGCCCGGTACGGTAAACGATCAGATGACACACGGAGTATGTGACCTAACCATCGAAAGCTGTGCAACGTAAGTAGTTAACCAATTGATCGCGCATCCCGAGCGTTCAGGAATACGCATCAGCGAACAGTCACATTGCTCACGCGATTAGTCCAATTAATATGGGCCAATTGGCGAAGACAAGGATGGTCAAACACATCAAGCCTGTTGATATCTTCTTTGTGAACAGGCCACGATTCCGAACCATAGGGCAAAATAGAACGCACACAGGTATTATATACTCTTCCTTTTAGCGACAACCGGACGTCTTTTCGACGCCAGATATGACGCAGTTTGGCAAAGGCAACGCGTGTCTTTGCAATTCTCGTTGATATCTCATCAGCAACCTTACAGGCTGACGAGATAGTACTACCCAAATATGTGAAACTGTTCACAATGTCAAGCGGATTTCCTGCAATAAAGAAAGTAGGAATGGAAATGCCCCAGTCTTGAAGCAGCATTTTGCACTTTGAAGGTGCAAAGCGCATTTCATACAAACCAGCTCGGTCGCTCAACCTGTCCAGCATGGTCTGCATGTTTTCGGCAGAGGGACTAAGTAAGACAATGTCGTCCTTATACTCCAGATCGGTCAACCTAGCGCCAGGAAAAATCTCAACACCAAGTTCACTAAATTCACGAAGCCCATCCTCCAGAATGTCGTCCATGACAAAATTGAACAGGAACGGAGAAATCGAACCCCCTTGAGGAACACCACTAGAAGTGATGAACGCCCGAGACAGTTGTCCATAAACTCTCATCCTGCTTGCACAGTGAGAATACAGTGATCTCAACAGATTCATGTATTCCTCTGGTACTCTCTTGCGAAGGAGACAGCTCCAGAGAACGTTACGAGCAACTGAATCGAAAGCAGACTTTAGAACCAAAAAGACCAAGACCGTCGATTGCCCATAAGAATGCCGATGCTCCCAGATCCGTAGTAAAGTAAAAATAGGATCAACGCACCTCTGACCGGATCGGAATCCTGCCTGTTCTTCGCGTACCTGACCTTCTCTGGGCCTAGTGAGCCGACGTAAAATGAGGCCGGTGAGTACCTTGAACGCAACAGCCACCAAATTGATGCTTCTGTGGTTCTCATATAGACTTCGGGTCCCCTTTTTGAAAACGGGAATGACTGTTGATAGACACCAATCACGAGGTACCTCTTCAGTCTCCCAAATCGTCTGGAGAAGTTTTGTCAGTTCTGATAGCAACCTCTCTCCATCATTCTTGAAAAGAGAATGAGAGAGGAGGTCTGGTCCAGGAGCCTTATTGCGCTTCAATAACTTGAGCTCCAGGACCACTTTTGCTTATGACGGAGGACCGTCTGGAATGCAATAACTGATCAATCGGGTTCCGTCGTCCACATGGTCTGGTTCAGGTCAACTGAACTGTTCTTCAAAATGTTCAGCCCATCTGTCAAGTCGGCGCGATTGGCTGGTAATAAGTGAACCATCTTTTTCACATATGGTCTCACTTACACCGACTTGAGGGCCAGTACAACCAAGGATCAGGGAAAAAACCTCTGCTATTCCCAGATAGAGAGGCTTTCTCGATCTCTTTCGATTGTTCGACCAAGTAGTGCTCACGGTCTTTGCGCAAGCTTTTGGTCAGCTTGCGTTTAGGTTCTCGACGGTCGTCATCATATTCAGAACCAGGTGGGATCGAGTGACGATTGTTCATGAGGTTTATCAACGTGACGGAAATCCAGTGCTGTCGCAACTAACAGTCCCATCGGAACATGCCTGTTCACAGCACCCTTTCATAGCTGTGGCGATTTGTTCCCAGTATTCGTTAGTATCCTTCATCTGACTCGAACTTGGCAAATTCTTCACCAACACCTTTTGGTAAGCGTTCTTTACATCCTCATCGTTCGAATGCCAGTTAAGCACCTTGCATTTACGAGCGTATGTCCTCTGGACAAGTGACAAAACGAAACGGGCACGCACAACAGCACGGTCCGAATCCAGGTGGTTGCTCCAAAAGGCACGACAGTCCTTAACAGAGTGGCGCCACCTGTAACTAACTGCTATATGATCCAACTGTGTTCACGACTGAGAAGCACACGGAGGTCTCCAAGTAACACAGTACTTCCTGTGTTGGAATGTGGTGCTCGAAATATACAGAGAACACCTGTTCAAAGTGTTAACTTCAAATGGGTACCCCGGCAGTTTCATAAAGGCATCTGTCAGAGGGTCCCAAAAAAATTGTACATGCTGAACCCAAAACACGAATGAATGCCATATATTCACGGCACATCTAAAGAAGCTCAAAGGATGATCCAACCACTGAGCATCCAAAGTCAAACTCAAAACTCCGTTCAGCTTTGGTGACCGGTAAGGATAGTGTAGAACCACACGAACAATCTGAAGTGGTCTACGCGATTCCATGTCTCGGGTGTGGCTAGCAGTATGCTGAAGAGACAGGCAAACAGCTACGCAGACGTGTGCATGAACATAGATTAACGATGCGACGAGCCAACAGGTAACGAGGTCAACACAAATCAGGCGAAGGTGGTCTTGCAGGCAAAAATAAAAGAGGAATGGCTTGTACTGAAAGTTCACTTCTCGCAGAATTCGTTCAGTTGACACGAAGATATAGACAGCTGCTACGTCAGCATCGTTGACGGTGAAACGGAAGATGGGCGAAGAAAGACTGACAGGCGAACATGGTGAACGTACTGGTATAAAAGTTACATGTAAACAGAAAGCGAATAACCTCAATGATATACATATATCGTGCGTAAATAACAATATACGTGATTAAAAAACTGCATAACAAAGTGTTTGGATCTATGAAAATTCCGATAATCTGATAGAAATGATTTCGACAGTTACGAATCACCAATTGAAACAGTGGAAGCTTGCAGAGAAGGATGGACTGATGTGAGAGTAGTCTTTGACATGTAAACTGTTTGCTGGATGAAACTGTACAAGTCAGCGTCGAAAATCCTCATCGCAGCACCATGTATTGTTTAGCCTATGTGACGATTTCAAAACAGGATGTGTTGTTCAGCATGCTGTGTGGCAATGGATAATGATTCCTCTTGATGCGCCGCGTAGAAGTGTGTGTGACAAAACCTGAGTAGTTATTTCGGCAGTGTTTATGGCCAAAACCCATCCGAACAATGAAATAGACAATGTGTTAGTGGTACCGACATTAACGTTATTGTATTACTAATAGGTAGTAACGTTATTGACGTTATTGACAAAGTTGGAACCGCTGACCGTGTCCGACGCTGTTTCGAGCGTGGTGCCGAGCGGTCCTTGTAAGGTGTTGTATCAGGCCTTGGTTGAATAAACATAGTGGTTTTTATCTTTCACACTAACCCTTGAAATATAGGTTAAATTGATATCACTTCTTGGACACGTTACATACTGGACACATATTGGAGAGGTAAATGACCTGATTACATACATAACAGTCTCGGCAAGGTAAGTAAGAAACGTGTACGAACGAAAGCATTGGAGATGTGATGATGGGTTTACCGTAATGTTTCAGTTGACCGAACAGCATCTTGACCAATCGGAGAGCTGGTGGCCAACACGTGTCTACTGATAGATGAAGCCGGACGATCGACCACCAGCATGAACTCCAAGACGAAGGAACATTTGATGAAATGGGTTCAGAATGTGAGTGCGCAGTCTAATTCCTTCATCCTGGGATCATACAAACTTCCCGCTTCACCTATCACCTGACACAAGTTGGCCACCGGTCATTGGATTAATCTCGAATCAACATTCAGGATTATGATACGCCATGCTAATCCACGTTTCTCGTGTTTCGTTCGGACGGTCGCTACTAGTCGTCTCAAGCCAACATTGTGTTCAAAAACAATAATATGTAAGCTTCAGACACTTGCGGAGGTAATATTGTTACGCTGTTGTCCTCCACATCATTCGCTGTTGTATTTCTCCATCCCTCCCTCATTAGTGTTATATATATATTCCTTGTTATTCATATTCGGCACTAAAGAGACGTTTTGAAATGCTATCGGTGTCCGTCTTCGTGCTACTCTGTTCAAGGTTGTGAAGGAAACCAACTGTCTAATGTATTAATTTACTAGGGAAATAATGTTCATCTTACGAAGAAACAATACTTTCTTTATTATCGACAACCATATTGCGTTTTGATTGGCCAGCTCAACGACCTTGATCGTGGGAATCCGATTGTTGTAACCCGATACATTTTCAAACAACTTACACACGAGCTGGGCGTGTCAATGGGTCGCTGCTTTACTCGACGGCTGTTGAACAACCTCGGTTCCACTTACAACAGTTTATGTGTAAGCTATGTAATGTGTGTTTGTGTTGGGGGGAAATGAACTACATTAAGTCTAAATACGAAATAACGAGTGGTGTCTAGGACTGGACACACCGAGGATGAACAATGCTCATGAGATGTCCAATGGTATTCGGAAGTATTCGAAGTGTTCCAAATACGGTTGATGCTACGATGCAATAGAGCTGAAATGTAATACAACAATGGAATGTTTTAGCTGGCTGCCAATCACCGGCTGTTGGAGAAAAATCTAACGTGTGCGCAACAGAGTTTATTCAAAGGTGTGTCGTCTCTATTGTTTATCAAGTCAAACAAAAGTGAACAAGACGGTCTGACACAGCAACTACGTAAGATTGGCAAAATGAAGTAGAAGCCTAATGAAAACACCACACGTCCTTTAATGTGGTAACTGCTCTTATATAATCTAATTCCGCCTAGGACATCTCAGCTTAATATAAAAGTGAAACTTCTGAATTTTCCGCCTGAAGTGGTAGTCCAGCTAATGGAGCACCTGCACCATAAGGGTTGTTCCTGTGGCTGGTTCGAGTTCAACCGATGTCCTAACATTTCACATTTGGGTCTCCCTTAACTGAGCAGATCTGTCAAACCACCTGTCGGTCCTCTTAACGCTGTTCTTTCAAACACTCCTCATATTCAACCGGAATAGCCAACCGCAACAGTCTTGCGTTTGTTTGTTCAGTGACCTGTATGAATGTTCGCGTTAGGTTTCGTGAACTTACCATCCCAATTAACAAACAACCAGATACAACCTTATGCAAGGAAACAACATGCTCAGATAGGAAAGATGGAACAATCATAATACATAGAGGACATGAAGATTACATCAGACGGTGGTCAGTACACATCGATTATTACCCCAGTTTTTTCCGGACCAATCGGGTATCACCATAATGCAACAGCTATCGGCTTTACAGGTAACTTGTGGCAACTCTTGTTTGAAATTCGTGCTGTCCACTTCATTTCACCTACATGCTTTGTTCTGTCAGAGTTCCGTGACTTTAAACTTTTGCATGGTAGTGAGCAAACGCTCATTCATCCAACCAGTATGTCAGCTGTTTTCGGAGGCCTTTTGCAATAACCCTTAGGGCATTGAAACTCTAGGTTTTCGAATAAAACGCGTTCAACTCCAGTCAGGCGTTCACATTAAGCAGATGCAAGATGGATCACTGAAGGTTCACACGTTTAAAAAGATAACCCAGTCACTTCATTACCAGTAGGGTTTTTGTGGTGTTTCACAGTACGCCGTGAACCTATACATCAGATTGCACCACATTGACACGGTTTATTACGTGTGAACTGCTGGACAAACTGCCCTGCTTGGCCGCGCTCTAACTGACTGTGATTGATCTTCAAAACCTAGTTGTCTTGTTCTAGGCCTTTTGACCACCCGCAGATTTCCTTCAAGATTTGGTTTGTCAACACGCATTGGTCGCCTCATACGCCTACCGCCGGTCTATCGTGCTGTTGAATACCAAGTCATTATAGTTGATGACATGGAAAAGTGACCACATAACCCTGATTTACTGCATGTGAAAAGGGATAGACATTTTTGAATTTTCTCCGATGATCACCAGAGTTCAGACAAAGTATCCTTTTTTCAGAGACCACATAAAGTTAGATGACTGCTAAAGTTTCTTGAAGCTCAAGGTCAACATTTTGATACCCTACGCATTCGTAGTTAGGGGTAATTACACTGACATAGTTGACAAATTGAGTGAATACTGGGAATCACGTCAGCATGCCTACACCGCAAAGTACTGCTTCTCGAAATTGCATTAGGTTCCATATGAAAGTGTAAATAACTTTGTTGTCCGCATTCAGCAAGCTAGGCTTGATTACAAGTACAACGAGATCCTCTTTACCAAATTCGAAGATGAAATGGCCCTGTAGTGTTGAATCTATGTGATCCACAACAAACAAGGTCATGAAGTGCTACTTACTGTACCATGCATTTCAACGAGTAGACTAAGCACGAGTAGCAGTCATATGCAAGCGTAGACACAAACTGAAGCCAGAGTATAAATCGAGGTACGCATCGATCGTTCTAAAAAAAAATCACGAGTGGTCAAGCCAGTCGGTAGGAGACGGCACACGCACACGTATTGGTCCATGCGTTCTACACGTACAGTGGGTCGAAGGGCACGACACTAGTGTCGGAATATGAGACTATTTTAATCTGGGTAGAGGTCTGCGTCATTGTTCGATAGCGGAAAAGCATTACCAAACACTTGACCACGTTTTCATTGCAGATGAACACGGATGTCATTCAGACCAGTCACCGAGACACTCGAACAAATCATTTACGTGCTATCAACTGGACGGTCAACACTTCGGCCGACGAGTACCACCATAAACAGATCGTCTGTCACCCGTTTGGAACAACTGGACGTTTGGTCATTAAGTGTCGCACAACAGCCTGTTTATAATCAAAGTCTTCATAGCCAAGTGAACTAGAAAAATGTAAACACAGTTCTACAGAAAGCGATCATGTAGTTCACAGACTATCGACCCTTATTATATTCTGTGCAGCTGAAAAACAAGAAACAGCTCGTCTGTATAGAAGCTAACACTGGATTTTCGGTAATGACAGAAAATGTTGTCTTCATCAAACGTTTGCTTAAACATTCCGCACGTCAATCAATTTTGCACACGTACGCTGGACACCCGATTCCGGTTCTGGGAACGTGCAGTGCATGTTTAGTATGAAAGCGAAAGCAGACTTCGATATTGTATATAGAGCTTCTAGATTGCCCGAGCGTATTCTGCAGGAATTGAAACAAACGGCTGCCAGACAGTCCTGAAGAGCGATTTCCCATCGCAAACCAGAACAGCTTTTACCCGTAACAAAATCGAACGGAGAAGTAAGAAATATTTGTAACTCTGAGCTTTCCCTGATCAGTTCATCCGAGCAGAAAGAAGATATGTGTAGCGCTATGTTAACATTTCGTTTACTCTCATCAGTCGCAAACGTAAACCATGT
>JTDE01000240.1:135134-150724 GCA_014338405.1 Paragonimus skrjabini miyazakii
TTTTGTTTTGAGTTCTGGTCCAAATGTGGTAGGGCTGTTGACAACGCTGCCCGCAGTGACACGGCATACACAAGAGCGTCTCCTCCTGGTCCAAGCAGGGCGTCCTTGAACTGTCGCATTGCCTCCTGGCAGTCGGCGGGGCTGTCGAACCCCGCGATCAGCGCCTCTATCGCGCCGCATCTAGCTCCGTCTCTGACCTGCCCTTAGGCAGCATCCGCGGGACCGCTAGCTTCGCCCGGTCGGTCTTGACTCCGGCCGTCTCCTCCACGTCCTCGAAGTCCTCCAGGAAACTACGGACGTCCCTATCTTTAAGCGGCCACGGGATCCTCATCCTTCAATCCTGGCCACGGCACTAACTGTTGTGAGCCATGAACGCGGATGGCACAAGTGTTATTTATTCAAGAATGCAACACATGGGTGATGCATTTCAGCATGACAACAAACAGTCATCTGCGTACGGTACTGGTCCCAGAATGTCATGGTTGCCACGGGCACCAATTCTCAGTCCCTTTATGTACTAGGATTAATTTTATATCCCGCTGCCCTCCAATGTCTCTTGTATTTTTCCTGCGACTTCTTCAATGTCAAGACTCATGTTCCTGCCTTAATAGTGAATAGTAGTGGTGTGAGTAGTATGGTGTGATCGTCCGTCCTCACTAAACTAGTGTGTATTGGCTATTGGAATTATTCGCACACTCTATGTTCAGACGCACCAGTGCAGTTGTGTGTAGCCTCAGATTTGAGCGTAATCACAATCGCAAATTGAATAATTAAGCCTAGTTCCAAATTGTGTACAATGCAAAAGGGTTTCAAGCGACGGGCAGGGATGTCCAAACCTAAACAACAAAAATCATCCTTGAATTTTACGCATCAAGTATGCTTTTTGCAAAATCTGCATAGAGAGGAGTACAGTTAGTAAATCTACTCACACACATCGCACTCTTGCGTTCACTTTCACGTGTGCAGACCTGTCTGCATAGCCCGTTGATCGATCTTGCTTTCAGTGTTTGTTCATCAGTATCACAAGCATCGCATGCAGCATCGGTTCAAACCGATTGGTTAAGCAAAGCAGTGGAACGTACGGCGTCCAGTACAACCGGCTGAAGGTCAATACACACGATAGGCTGTGCCATGTGGGCACCGATTGGTCAACCATCAAACACGTCAGCCGGTTGAAGAATGTGGATAGGAGAAAAACAGTACTGTCCTTTCATATATACGTGCTGATCCGATTCAGTATAAGCACTAGGTTGCTAATAATTCCAGCTGAGGTGGAAACGTTCGTTTGTCAATAATCACGTGGACTTTACAAACGGAGAATGTCTCAGCTTGGTGGAAGCGGTCAGCTATACAAATCAGTGTGTTTGTTCAGCCTCTTTCTAATCACAAACGGAGAACAAACGGAAAGCACTCAAGATAGCTTAAATCATGAACACGTCACTGAGTCTCGTATGGCGGTGACTAAACGATCTCTGATCACACTGGGTGTGGTTGCAGCGGTTTTGGGATTCTTCCATTTGCTGTTTTGTGCGATCTCGCTGGGAAAAGCGATCAGGTAATGTTACTATTGATTGAGTGGTGATATAGTAAAACATTGCAATAAATGTCCGTTCTTCGTGCCACAGTTTTCATGTGTGTTTATTGGTAAATCAGAATGATCAGTAGAGTTTAATATGTCTATCTTTACGATATTAACGTGAGATATAGATCCCATTCTCATTCTTGAATGAGAATATCCCTGGCGTGAACGCAGTCAATAGAAGAGGATGGTCTTATGGTCACGTACAAGTGAGCTGTCCATACACATTGTTCTTCCCATTTCTTTTGTTGTTTGATCTTTTTCCGTCACTTCTTTCTTACTGGTACAAATTTGACCATATGGTGTCAGTATCTGATAACACAGAGATCATAAAGTAATGTCACCGTTTAGTTGAGCTAACTTAGAATGTATTCTTTATTTAACATTTAACACTGTCAAAAACTACGTAGATTTTGTTTTTCAAATTGCCTCATTATTTTATCAAAGTGTTATCGACTAACAAAACAGTTTAAATGAGTCATAATCAATATCGCGTATCTCGTGAAATCCATCAGAGAAATAGCGCAGTCACCAAAGTAAGAAGAGATGCATCAAGAAATTATCCGGCGAACCTGATTCATTATGGTCTGTATGCATATGAATTTCCCACTGGATCAGGATGTTTGGTAAACAAATTTTTTACATTATACAAGAGATTGCAGGTGAACGCAGAGGCTCATTGATAAGCGAGCATGATAAAAGACTGTTTATTCATCAAATCGTCATTAAAGCAAGGAATCGATAATGCATTTTATTACAGTGCTGAATAAAAATGTACTAACCATGGTTAGACATCTTATTGTAAACAATACTCGCTTTGCAAAGAGTAGAATACTACAAGCCCAACCCACTGTGAAATACCAAAAGAAGACCAATGTCATGACTTATATTTGTTATATTTTTTTGTATAAACCAAGCATTTGTTTGTTTAAAGTACAATGTTAATCAATGGAAAACGTACTTGTGTGCAACATCATACTAATACACACAACTCACTAGGACCTACTCAGCCAAGTCTGAAGGATTCGAGCTTGGAAGCTTTTGTTTCACTTGCCTTGATCAGTTACATGTTTGAACTATCATATGTTTCGATTACTTGAAATGTACTACGAATTGAAATATTTCTGCATATTAATCAAGGTAGGTGTGTTGTGTCGCAAGTATTCTCATCATAGCCAGCTTTCTATTGTATGAATTGAATTTGTACTCATTCTAAGGTTGACCACTGTAATACTCGGGTTTTTGACAAAATTTATAGAAGTGGTTTGACGACAAAAAGGTGTCTCATTTTTACGCCTTCTAGCAGTTCCACTTTTGGTTTGTTATCTATTAGATCCCATTTTGTTCCCTTTGGGTTGTTATTTCTCCGTTCGTGTCTGTGACCCCATGTTATGCACAGTCAGACCTATGCAAATTGATTCGACTTAGGCGTAGTGAACATTGATTTAACCAAACTCTAAATGACCTAAACATTCAACTCAAGATGTAACATCATTTGATTCATCATTGAAAGTGAGGTCTTAGGTGATGTTCAATATGTGCCATGAATAAGAGTTGTGAATGAGTGCACAGCTCCATTCAAGCCAAGCCAAATCGAATTTTAGTTTTGTTCACTTAAACGACGAAAATTCAATGTTTTTTAAAGTGTTTGCCTTAACCGTGGTAAAACAAAACTACAAATGAGCAATTCTTAAGAATTAACGAAAATTTCGGTGGATATCTTTATTTTTTCAGGCAATAATAGAAAAAGATGAGTGATATTTGAAGATACATGCGTGAATGTGGAACAGCAAATCTGGTTATACACTTGGAGCTAGATCCAAATACACGAAACTAGACTTATCAGACAGAGCTTCACTTACAGATTTAGCTCAAGTATTCATGTGCTTCGATGCAATGTATTCACATAACTGTGAACGCTGAATATGATGAACTATAGAGTAAAAGATTATCGATCTCGGTTAGTCTTTATTATAGTATACTGGCAGCAGAGCAACTAGTGTGACAGAATCCAACCGTACACAAGCTCTGCAACCAACCTATAAGTAGTCGACAGGAATTTCAGTAGCTTTTGCACTAAACGTCAGAAGTCAAACTTTTGGGGAATACCCACTGTTTCAAACCGGATATAGTGAAAATACGTAACGTAAACACAATGTGGGTACTTGCGCTACACTTTTGTGAACAGTGAGAGAACTGGCAGCAGACCCACTCAACTTATAGTATATAGGCAATAAAAACTATGTATCCTGAGTTTCATCGAGACGAAAAGTAACCATTGTAGAATAAACATCTTACAAAGCATCCCGTAAGTCACAATCTAACCGTAAACTGTTTACTTACTTATCATCTAAAGAAATATCATCTGTATATTTTATTTTTAAAAAATATTTCCGTTGAGGCAGGTAATTCAGGCCTACAAAGGTAATGGGGAGAGAATTGTACTTCGCAACAGATCAACGTTGTTCGATATCACCAATGACATTTAACCCTTACTCCATACAAGCTGCTAACAATCAATAAAATTATCACCAAGTCATCGTAAGAGAAATGAGTGTACCATTTTAACATTTAAAACACGATAACAAATAACTAATGACGTCACAGTGCCTCAAACACAACAAACGAATATATATGCAACCAATTCTCCATGATCAGAGAAATTTCTTGATGGATCAACAGACCTGGTAGACAATACTCTGCTTTTCATGTCATTACACATGGAAGAGTTGTGTGTAAGTTTCGAATTTCATTCAGTGTTTTTGCTTCAGTGACCTGACTCATGGGATGAGGCTGGATATTTGCATTTTACAAGAGAAGCTGTTAACCTGTACGTCTGTTCTTGATTGTTTCCGCCTAGTGCACACTTCCTAACAATATAAAATTAGCAGTCAGACTTTTCAACGATCCATCGCTGCAACAGCCAAAGTGGCCGTTCAAACCATACTTCAGAGCATCCGCCATGTACGAATCTGCCCATGTGTCATCCTACACATACATTGATAGTCGACAATAAGTCAACCGCCGTTTACAGTCCTCTAAAATGTTAAACTAACCTTTCATTCTCGATGAGAGGGAGCGTCACCGTAATGGTTCTCTTACCTCTTCTTCGAGAATGTTAACTGAAGGCTTTCCAAACTTCCTTGGATGAGCAAACGCTAGACTATTAATCTAGCCCCAATCAAAGCATCGGGTAAAGATATGCATCACTGACGAGCCCCAATAAGAGTGAAACTCAAGTACAGTGCTTCTGTTCGAAAGGAACTGCGGAGGCTACAGTCATGTACGAGTTATGTCGGAATTATATATTTTTCCGTTAATAAGCAATACAATTTTCAATAACAGATATTATTGTGTTATGTTTTGTTCAGCGCAACAGTGACACAAGACTACTTCGCAAGAAAAAGTACAGCAGAAGCAAACAAACAAAACAGAATAAAATGGGACTACTTGTAGCAATAATGTGCATGTATGCATATCAGTGACTGTGTACACAGCCATTTCTCACAGTGTTTTTAACCAGCGATTTAGAAGACCATGAAGTTCTCAACTTGGCTAATGACATCTATCGAACTAACATAAAATTATAAGTAGTATGCACCTCGTTGTCCGACCAACTTATGATTTTTTTTCAAAACTGTTAGTAGCTTCGGTGGTTAATGAAATTTGGATTGAATCTACTGACAATGTAAGGGACCTACGACTCGAAAATCGCAGATTGTACATTTTTAATACTTGGCAAACTGATCGCGTACTAAGGTTTATTGGAAGTACGGGCTGATGAACGGTTATGTTATCCATGCGTAGGGTTCCATTTCAAAGCCAGTTTTGTTCTCTGGGAATTTGTCAGAGCTCTGAATAAGAGAAGGTACACAGTACTCGGTGATGATTGCAGTATTAACCGAGTTAAAGGCGATTGGTATTACTGATGAGTGGTAGGAGACTTGGATGACATAAGTTGAACATTATTCATAACTGATCGCGGCTGTAAAATTCTCACGAAATTTGCAATTAGCCCCTTTTAAAAAGATGCAGTATACTTGAGTTTTGCTCTTGTTGGATCTTGCCAGTAATACACGTCCTTGCCAAGACCGGGACTAGAACTATGGCCACACCAAGGTATATCAGCTGGCATTATTTCTACATTATTGTCCTGTACTTCTGGACTCCTCGTGTGTATGACAGACCCAAAAGCGATTGATTTGTTGGAATTTGTGTTGACCTTCAATCCTGCGACCGAAATCACTGTCGAGGAGGCATTTGCTCATCCCAATCTGGAATACTGTTGCGATCCAAATGATGAATTACGTTGTATAACTATCTACCAAACAAACTTGAAGTCATGACGCTGGTTGTTATACTAATCGTACTGATGAGCTCCCTTCGATGCCCACATCGAGTAACCGTATCACCTATTCATCGTAACCGCTTTTGATTTCATGTTTCCATATTACACTTACGAATCGGTTGTGTATGGTGCTGGTTTTGGAACTGCTTTACGTTCGCTACAATGGCGACCTTTATCAAATCCCGGAGCAGAGTGGGATGCAACGGACACGAAGAATTGCTGCGTGTGACTGTGAATGGATGTGCACTTTTACAGTCACCTAGTTTATGATGTGTCACTTAAGCGTGCGGTCTTACTGCCTGCGTTCTACTGTAGCATGTCAGGTTGAGGTTTGTAGAGGCCTACCAAACACTTTCCCTACGAAAAGTGATAGCAGTCACGGCTTCCTACTTTCTCCTTCATGCTGAATTTTGTCGTGAACAGATTGATGTAGGTATGTTTGTGGCGCTTACCGAATCCAGGCAATACATTCCACTCGGCGAGAAGTCACCTTTCTGCATAATGCGGTGAACAAGACTGCTGTTTAAAAACTGCCATAAACTTGATGTTAGGTCGCATTTTTCGTCCATGTCCTGCCCTGTGAAATGCGCTTCGTAACTTCAAACTACAGAGTTTCGCTCCAAGGCGGTGACAGTAATGTTAATCTTGGACTCAGCGGCGAAACTATGGAGGTTGTTAATCAGTCCCCTTATTTAAGAAACTATATCACGTTTGGCGAGAATGTGAGATGCGAAATTGAAGCTCGTGTGTTCTGGGGCTATGACAATGTTCACCGATTTGCGTTAGCTTTGACATCAAAAAGCTATCTCAGACTGATTTCAGGGTCACATTTACAAAACCACAGTCTGAGTGGTTCTACTCTAAGGCTGAAAACTGTATTCGCGGAAGGTTAGAAGATTCAAACACGTGGCGAATTTCGATTAGTAATGTTTGCATACAGTCGACTTCGTCGGCTGGTATCAGAAAGTAACCTGCTAATAGGTTAAGAGGTGGAGATTTGACTCCGTGGACTGATCACCTTCACCCACCGAACCGTGATAATTTATGTGTCTAGGTGGTCAAACCATGTATTAATAATACCAGCTTTATGCTCGAGTCTCGATCCTGTTACAACTCGTCAGTAATACACTACTGGACGAAAATTAAGTATAGTGCCCCTTTCAAAGAAATAGCTGGACAGTTTATGGGAATATGAAAATTGCAATCACTTTCGAGTATTGTTCAAATTATGTTAACTGAAAATCTCTAAAAATTAATAATGCTGACCTTCTGTTTTCATCTTGCTGTACTTTTTTTTTCTAAATCTCGGGCGTGTGGTACGACTTGATTCAACAGTGATGTGATCACAGCAAATTAAAACAATCATTAATAAACTCGAAATTGTGGACTATGTTATTCATCGTGAATCGAATTCCTTAGTTTCTGGCTAGTTTAATTCCAAGACGGTGATCACGGTGCTTTAATCTTTCGTACAAACAACCGAGTTGAAAGTGCGAGTTGTGTGGTAGCCACAAGACATCTTTCTCGCAGCCTGCACTGCCTTTCTTCAGTACTTGCACTCAGTTAACAAATAATCCAGCCAGCCAACCTTGACCTTCACTCCACTGTGACAGATAAACTGTCACCTGTTCTATGGTCTCGCACTCCAGAATGTATGATTCTGGAGAGGCCCTGTCCAGTGTACGAATCTGATCCATTTGTTTTTTTTTCTGTGCCAAGTCACCCACTGTCCACCCCACAGCTTACATCGACTGAGATATCAGCAAAGAGTGCTCGACCTGGAAGATGATTGGTTAGTATCCTAGGTGTATGATCCAACCAACCTTAAGACTAAGCAAGATACCTTGCTTGATCATCACTATCAAATATCCGCCTCCTAACCTCATTACTGTTTACCTGCTATTGCTACCGGATGTTTTCGATTGCACGCAGCCATCAATAGTCTGTCCGATGAAGACGACTTACACCGTCCACTCTTAGTGACCGTGTATCGGTGCTCCCGTAGCCGTCTTATGCAATGCGTACACCAGGTATGTGACCACCGATGTTTGCGTTCGATCGCTCGTATCTGGTGACACCAAACAGTAAGTATCGAGGAGATTAAGAAACGGGATTTTGATGTTGATTGTCACGCTAGTTCTTTTGTTTAACCCTAATGTTTACGCAGACCTAGATAGCTAGGCAATGTACTAAGGATGGCCACACCGAGTACTCTTTGCTGACGCTGCAGCTGACTTGTGTAAGATGCGAGGTCGATAAATGATGACCTGGCGTAATGAAATGAAATCGTTCACGAAAAGGTTTGTTAGTTTATGTACGGTTCGTCTACTGGGCTGGAGACCTCGCGACGCACACAGTCGGTGGCTAGACACGGTAGATGAGATGGCGGCCACTCGATCTCAATGGCGTGAATGTTGTCGTTGTTTGGCCGAGTTGTCTGTGAAGTGAGTGCAATTAATGACGCGGGGAACTGAAAGCCGTGAGGAGGCTGGCTTGCTATGAACGCCTTACGTCCACTTATAGTTCGGTTGTTTGTTTGTTTTGAAATTTGTAGGCACCTTGATGTTGAATGCTTGAATATAAACTTAGCTATTTTTAGTGGCTAGGTCCCTTCCCCTCCGCTCCTTTTTTCTGTCTTCCTGTACAGGGGTTGCTTTTTATTTCGTGATTGTGAGGTAGTTAAGTATCACTGAGACTACTGAATACTGTCCTAGTGCATGTATACGGCTTGCCAACTATACTGTAACCCAGTTGGAACTCGACTGACAAGCAATACTGGCGTTAATCCTCTCTTTTTAGGTAATCATTTTGAATCCGAAACAGTTTGTCCGTTTAGTGTCGGGTCTAACGCCCTTGACCCTCGGTGTTACTATTCAAACACACCTAGGTTATCTTGACAACTTCATTCACATACTGCCAGGGCAATTATGAACGAGTTGTTCCACCCTTTAAGCGGGCGATTACGAGCTCCATTGTATCAAATGGCAGACCGACGTGACACGCAGCCGATCCGTCTACAGTGGCCAACTTTACGAATTATTCGGGAATGACAACAAACTGTTGAACAGTGCGGTGTCTTAGCACTGTTGTCACGAAGCGTGGAAGAAAAACCCATCAAAATGGCTCACAACTGATGGAAATGACCAATGTTGAATACAGCGAAAAAGGTGTCGCTGTAAACTTGTCATTTTTATTTTACACCATCCCTGTCAATATGCCAATCTCTACCGTCTCAGAATGGGCCGTGAATGTTTCATATACATCTCATTCGTATACCGGATGTAATTGACCTTCGCTGATATAGTTGCGCGTTCGACGTCCAGTTACCTTGGCTGATTTGTCTGTCTCTGCTCTGGCAGTCTTACGATGTCTCGCCCCTATATCTGGTTTGGGTTGCCACACTGCAGCAAATATCTTGTGGTGTAGAAACTTTAGATTCCGAAGGGCATCAGCAGACTGAACTTCAGGTCGCGTCAGTAACACATGCTTCGTCCGGACCTGTATTTGAACTCTGGTCCACGCTGACCACTTCGCCATGAGCTCACATTAAGTGTGACCAAATGATCATATCTGAACGTTCAGCCACATTGACATGTGAGCAGTGTTTCGAAAGGAACTGGCCTAAACATACGTCTGAATTATAAAGCTGCAGTCGACTGCTCAAGTTATGTGAAACAAACTCTCTGAATACCTGTGAATACTCATTAGCGTCCGTCAATAAATATAACGATTCCGATATACTCAGGGCTTCAGGACCGCATGGTTTTCGACTGAACTT
This sequence comes from Paragonimus skrjabini miyazakii, assembly GCA_014338405.1. Lineage (NCBI taxonomy): Eukaryota > Metazoa > Platyhelminthes > Trematoda > Plagiorchiida > Troglotrematidae > Paragonimus > Paragonimus skrjabini miyazakii. The sequence continues at coordinate 144,840 of JTDE01000240.1, forward strand.
TACAGGACAGTTACTCGTGCCAGACAGCCAGTGCATAACTCGAAAGAGAATCTGACTGGGCTTTTAGATGTAACTTTTTGGTCGCCCCTATTGTGAAATCATTGCCGCAGTGGTTAACACGTGAGCCGGAGTCCAAATCGCGATCGTGACAAAGATGTGCATCGTTGACGAGCTCTAACAAGAACGAAGACTGTTTCTGACAGGAATGGTAGAAAAGTTGTCAGAATCTGTAATCAGGTGTGAATGTTACTTAAGGTTTTTCGACCAGATATATCAACTGCTTAGAGGTAATTAAGTTGTTCATTTCTTCCGCTCGGAAAGTCGTTTAATCTTGTGCGATCTGTCTGATTATTTTTGGTTGATTTAATTGATCATTTGGGTTTTATAGGTTGATAGTTTCGTAGTAGTCGGCCTACCCTTAGTGTTTCAACGTTGCGTTTTTCCATTAATTAAGTAGATGTGTTTTTGGCTGATTCACGCATGCCACGTCATAGGCGGCAGTCCCCAGCCGTGGTGATTCTGTCAATTGGTCGGCTGACTAAAACAATCATTTCAATCGTTCAGGGCACAGCGGGGATGCATTTTGTCGATCCCGTGATTTGCACACTGTCTCACGTGCAAACAGCCAGATGCACGCGTGCTCACGTTCCGTTGGTAGCATCACTGTGCATGCCTATCTCGTGAATGAACGACAACTTCTTGGGTTATAATTCAGCTTGATCCTGATTCAAGGACAAACCGGATGTGTTGTTCGGCTTGATTGTTTGCAAACCTTGTCAATGAAAGCTTCCGATTTTGTTGGAACTGCTGAATTGTCTGCTTGCGCGTATGCGGGTGGGCGCAACCGTAGAGGGTGCGACGCTTATCATTTGTGGTCACGTTTATGTGTTGGTGTCCGCTGACTCCGGTCACTGTGACGGGCTAATCCTGAAACAGATGTCACCAGCCATGTGTGTACATGTGTGTGTACCTTTGTCTGATCTTTCTGTAGTTCAACTTTGAGTTTTGTTCGTCAACTTTATCCTCTCTGGAATGCCCTAGCATGCACTCGTATACTGAAATGCTTCTTGTATTACATTTCACAAATCTTTCTTCTTAGTATAGACCTTGTCATTGCAGTCTCTCTCACTGTTTATTTTCTGAGAGATAAGGGTTTCCTTTTCGTGCTAGCCATTCAATTGGCCAACCAGCATTGGCCAGCTGGACACAAAGGCCTCACTCACACACCTACTGGTCTTATTCCTTCGGGTTTACACCGGATGCGTGGTGTATGAGTGGAACCGCAAGTGGTGCAGCGCAAGCCACTTGGGGTGATGGTTTAAAGCGCAGGCGTCCTTTGGCTTCGGTCACTGTGACAGGCTAATCCGTTTCGGATGCCACCAACCAACCAACCTTTGTCTACAATGCCTGGCGGCTCACGGAATCAAGTGCCTTAGTAAAGTCTACGAAGAGGGCATACAGGGCCTGGTTGCGTTCTCGGCAATTCTCCTGAAGCTATCTAGCAGCAAACGCCAAGTTAATCATGCTACGACTTGCACGGAATCCATACTGCTCCTCAGGAACATTGACCTCTGTGATCTTCTACCTTTCCTTTTCCTTAGCATCATTGTTGTACTGTATGATGAATGTTTTGCCTGTTTGCTTCCAGTTCAACCTTGCATTCTACTTTCGTTCCATATCCTCTCTAGAGTAGACTAGCGTGCCCTCTTCTACTGGAGTACTTCTTGCATTATGTGTTCAGTGATTTTCTTCCCGGCTTAGATCTTATTATTGCATTCTCTCTTTCTGTTTATTTCTCGAGAGATAGGGGTTTCAGTTTCGGGCTAGTCTATCAGTTGGCTAATCAGCATTGACCAGTTGGACATAAGAGCCTCATTCACACACCTAGTGGTCTCATTCTTCCGGGTTTACACCTGACAAGTGGTGTGTGATTTTAACGTTGAGTGATGCAGCGCAGGCCATTTGTGGTGATGGTTAGGCGCTGGCTTCCTTTGACTTTGATCACTGTGACAGGCTAATTTGAACCGGATGTTGCCAACCATGTGTGAAACTGTGTAATACATCACATGGCCTTCTCCTGGGTATTGACTGAGCCGCTTTTTGCTTTACCGAATGATTACATTGAAAATGGAACGAAGGTAGAACTTAAAAATCCATCACATAAGAAGTGATTAGACGGCTTATTTAACGTACGTGAGGCCTTTGCAGCACGGATTCATTTGTTCTTGTCCTAGATATACCTTTAAGACTATGACTGAACTCATGTCAACGCAGGAAGGGAATTGTCTTTTAGTTACCATGGTAAATGTTGTGTTTATTTCACTTACCTCAATCGAAGATAATGTATGCTTTGATACGATGTGATTTATGATCAGTACATACGTTGGACATCAACAGGACGCCAAACTTCAATCACCTATCTTCGTAAAATCGGTTGTGTACATAGGGCTGAAAAATCCCCCCAGAAGATCACTTGGAAATTCGAATAAATGAATGGATTAGTTTCGTCAACTTTGTTCACACTTTGTGTTTTGAATTTTTTCACCATTGTAAAATCGTTTATTTAACTGAGATAGTAAAGTGGATATTGTGCCAAGTCGTGTCCGAGACTGCCTTGGAAACGCCGGTATACAGTAGAAACTCTTGTTATTTTATCTCACTATCGTGACAGCTTTTGATATTTTCCATGAAATTTAGGTCTGTAATCACGCTGACTAAAAGGAGAGGGTGAACTCTGCGTTTCACTTTGGGCTGCTCAAATATTCTCAAGGTAAGAGACCTGGTGGCGATGACTTGCGAAAGCAGATTTCCTAAATAGTCCAAAGCAATAAAGGGGACTTCAAGGTAGTGAAATTCTTCTTAATGCTACCACCTCCATTCCGTGTTCTCAAGTTGTTTCTCCCACTGTTCATTGCATGTGCGTGACAACTGTCTTCTTGAACAACGATATGCGTGAACTCGAGGCCTTCAAACACGAGGCTACTCGACAGTCAGTCTAAGTGAAATTACGTCACATGCAATTACACTACAGGACTTGTTGCTAAACAAAGCCATCTTAAAGCTTCCAGATAAAAATGGTACGTCCCTTGGGTGCGTGGATCGTATGCCTCACTTGTTCAAACATCGTCTCAGAAAGTACTTGCAGATTGTTAAACTGATAAGGTTACATAGCACCGATCCCAAGACGGAGTGATTGGTTGTCGCACTCCTAATGAGCAATCGGCCCTTTCCACTAGTAATCCATTTGTTGTGTCCATTTCCGAGAGTCCGTGTGATCCACACGTTTTTGATATAGGTTGACCAAAACTTGCAAGCCTCTGGGTCTACCTTCGATATCTTTGTGAGTTACCGTTTATCAGTTAACCAGGTCTGATTCATGTAGACTGAACACCACTGACAATTGATCGCAGCTGTCGCATTCCCATAGACTTTCCAGTCGGCCCCTCTCGAAAAGAAGCACCAGACTCGAGTTTCGCTCTCATTGGAGCTCGTCAGTAGTGCATATAATCGCCACTGCCGGGACTAGAACTCCGGCCACGCTGTTCATGAGGCAACCGTGTTTACCACTGCGCCACTGACCTCACATTGGACACTCAACCACTTTCGCTTGTGAGTAATGATCAGGTTGCCCGATCGTCTCGATAGGAGACACAGTTACTGTCGGGTGTTCAGAAATTTCATACTTGAGCTCAGTTTTCTACCTAACCCTTTGTGTCATATGAAATCCGTCAAGCGATCCGGAAGATTGACTATCCAGGCAGGAAATCTCAAGCACTTCACGTTGTTATCCACTAACCCAGTGGAGTTTAGTGTACATAATTAGTGTACCAAATACGATAATTAAGAGGGAACTCAAGCATCAAACTTGTCCCAATACCTATAAGTAGAGAACCTGTTAACAAAGCTCAGCATATATACACCTTTTGCTGTAAGTTACGCTTTATACGTTTCTATTTTTGCTTACAATACAACCAAGTGAACAGAATAAACAACAGTCACAATATTTAACTTATTTGACGCAGCTCATATATGTTATTCTAATCATGCTGTGCTGAGTTTTAAAGACTATACTTCGGTAGTCAAGACGAGGGATGTTTTTGAATGAAATACTTGTACTAATTTCAATTATGAGCCGTTTACATTAGTTTGCTCATCATGGTGTGGTTTGCCAAATTATAAAAAGTTCAACAGCGATGTAAGATCTAGTATAGTGTATAGTAATGTGAAATTATTCACGTATCACGTTACCACTAACCAGCACGACAATTATTCACGTGAACACGTGATCACGAAGCATGCTGTTGATCAGATGTTCTACAAATACCGTAAAGTTAGTTGATGAAAAATCAAAACGTAGCCATAAAGGGAATATAATTACGTCCGTAGATTGAACGGGGAGCAATTGAAAATCCGTTAAGTATTCTTATGCACTCAGGGGTTTTATCCGGATCGATATGTTGGTGGTAGAAGAACACCAAATGAGCGTTGCTTCACGTTACAATGAAACGTTATTTAGTTGGTTGATTGCCTATCTAGAAAGAAACACACTAAAAATCTATCATACTAGTATATGAACCATGGGAATATATGCAGAGATGACAGCACATTGTCAGATTCTCCTTCCAAACGGACATTCTAGTGCAAAAAGCAAATGCTTAAAATTGTTTTTGATGCACAGTTAAGTAATTCTAGCCAGTTTTGACTTTTTCATTAAAGACCACGGGATCAAGATTTCCCGGCTTTTATTCATGGAGGTGAGAAAATTTGAATGATGACGAACTGTGTGGTTGTTGTCATGATCATGCATGCAATAACCATGAATTTGGATGCTGTATTTGGGAAACAATGGACAAGAACATACTCCCAGTACACTTAAAACCGAGTTAGTGAAGTGGTGGATATGAACTACGAAACGTATTCGAGTCACAGAAGTTCTACTGTGTTAGAATATTCTGTATTTCGTTTTTCGAATACCTCTATTTGAGTGGAACTTAGCAAACTAAGAGCCTACTCCGCCTTGTGTTTCAAAACACACAGATGGTTGTTAATCCTTCGAAACTCAAGCACGACCAGCCAAGCAAAGTTGCACACATTACTTCCCATGACAACCAGATGACCAGGGAAGTTATACAATAGATAGTAATAATTTTAATATACACTCCATGAAACCAGTATGAGACAGCGGACTCCAAAAAGGAGGCTTCGTCACAATCGTGCAAAAAGGAACAGTATTACTTGGGCAACATTCAGTACTAATTGCAGTGTTTTCTTATTCCCATAGAATTTCCGGAAGGCTTTTTTGAACATAAGTACCAGACTCGAGGTTCGATCCTGTCTGATCTCATTAGTATTGCATATCCTTAACACAATCGGGATGGGAACTCTGGCTACGTATACCTGAACCGTCACTGTTTACTACTACGTCATTGATTTCATAACGCGGAACCTCATTTTTTCACCCAAAACCGCCGCCACTCTCAGAAAATAATTTTGTCCAATCTGAATGAACAGTAACTCCCAGAACAATCCAGAAGTAATCTTCACTAGTTTTTGCCTGCTCGACCATTATTCCGCACACCCCTATTGATGACTTAGTGACTTTAAACACTATTTTTAGTAGCTGCCCTTCAGTCTCCTGATTCGAGAATTTTTTAATTCACCACACATCGTATAAATGATTTAAGTGTCATCCTGATGACCTGTTATCATGGAGCGTTTAGTAATCGATGATGCTGGGTTTCCAGAAGATTCGCCGGTTTGAGTACATTCAAAAGGTTTACGCAGTCAGAACCCGAACCTACTGGCCTTTAACAAAATTGTGTTGATCAGAACCCACTGGCCGGCATTATGTACACAAAAGTGGTGATGAGGACGAGCGATCGCTT
>JTDE01000240.1:152369-162724 GCA_014338405.1 Paragonimus skrjabini miyazakii
TCATGAGGCAACCGTGTTTACCACTGCGCCACTGACCTCACATTGGACACTCAACCACTTTCGCTTGTGAGTAACGATCAGGTTGCCCGATCGTCTCGATAGGAGACACAGTTACTGTCCATTAACTCCAATCGATGACCTCTCGGCTAGGACTTCTCTGCAAGTTGAAATCACAGAAATCATTGACTTGTTGAGCGGTATTTAATTACTGATGAGTAGTAGGGGATTTTGTTTTTCATATAGATTGAACATCACCCACAATTGATCGCAGCTGTCGTATTCTCATAGACTTTTCAGTCGGCCCCTTTCGAAAAGAAGCGCTAGACGAGGTCTAATGAGAGCAAGACTCGAATATAATGCTTCTTTTCGAAAGGGGCCGACTGGAAAGTCTATGGGAATGCGACAGCTGCGACCAGTTGTGGGTGATGTTCAATTTATATGAAAAACCAAAATCATCTACTACTCATCAGGTCTGATTCAGTTAAGTCGTATGCAACGGACATTTATCATATGCAACTAATGAATGTTTTCAGTCATTTTTCTCATTCGCATAACTACGTCGTAGCCATTACCCATTGCGCAGACTACGATTCGATTGCCAGGGCAACCCAACATTAGCATAAATCTATGGATGCAAACATTGCGTTGTGATCACTGGTACACGGTAGGTTCACTAAAATCAGCTGACTGGACCTGGTGCTTAATGCCGCTCAGTTCGCCCTGAAAATCGTCATTTGCGAGTAAGAAGATTTTAATCTTACATACATGTTTATTCATTCATTCATCCACCAATCCTCGTATCACATTCATGTGTGATCCTACCGGTGTATGCGATTCGTCCATTATATGTTACTTAATACTAACGACATTTTTGCAATCGAACTGGCTGCGAAGCTGAACAAATGGCGACTGAAGTATTATCTTACAGAGAGTGTGTCTCTGAAACTGTTAAGTATTCACCTACTCACTCCCGAGGTGCGTAAACCATCTTTTAATTTGATTTGACTGAATATGTGATTATCTGATCTATTTGAACGATAGGAGTTACCAGAGGTCCTGAACTACTGATGTGTATTTTACTTAACATAGGATTCCACTGATGTGACCGCAAAAGACGCTTGACCTGATTATTCGTTTGTTGCGCAAACTCCCGTATGGGACTAAAAAATCAAACCACAAACGCGTACACTCATTTGCACGTTAGACATGCATTCACATACATCACTGTCATTCGCCTTGATGGAACTTCTGCCGTAGCGTGTACACACTCTTCCGATAGTCTCTTCTTGTCCTTCGTCTTCCTGGCGTTCGGAGCTTGCTTTTTTTATTCCTGAATGTCACCTGTGGGTAATATGCTACTTGTGAGTAGCATACTACTGACAACGAAACTGCCTGTCATACAACACCATTGATTCGAATGGAAAATATATGAGACATCAGTTTGACCTGTATCTAGTTAAAAGTGTTTCCGATCAGATGGACCCACAGTAGGTCCGAATTCCAACCAGCATACTGTAGTAAACCCTCGAAAGAATACGCTGGTTCGTCCACGACATAGCATTGTGTTTGATAGAAATCGGATTCTACTCCTCGTAACAAATATAACGGAAAATCTTGGTCTCGATAATAACGTGGCTGTCCCAGTTAACTGCTGTCAAGACAAACCAAAAGATGGGTGCAGAAACTAACTTTGTTCCGCTCCAAAAACGTGTGCATCAAGGAGACTATTACAGGGTATATATATGATGCATGACGACCTACAAACATTCTTGAATAAGAAGGGTGAAGGATGGTTACGAAAAATAGTAGTTAAGGCCATTAAGCCGCCAAAGAACACAGCGGAATAAAGGTCGAACAGGCGAAAAATAGCGGTGGTTACCTCTCGACTGTTCAGGACATTTCCGCTCATTCTGAATGGGTAAAATTGTTTTCTCGAGAAAGGAGGCGATTCTGGACGAAAAGAAATATATTCCCTAACACATACCTCTTCATTTATTGATTTTCGTGCGTGTTTTTATTCTCTGCTCATAGGTGGGAGTCCAATGAAATTTCCTCCTTGTAACTGGAGGTTGAGTACATAACATTCAGCAAAGACAAGTTGAATATATGCATCGAGAAATTCATCATCGGATGAGCACAGTTCTAAATGTCAGCTATTAGTACAAGTTGATTAAAACATTAGAATACCAAATTACGGTTGGACAATGAAAATGTAACCAGCCTGATTTTTTCCACCTATAGGGTGGTTTTGACAGTCTGTGAATGTTAGCTCAGTATAAATGAGATGGTTGTTGGTGAGTAGATGGGAATGGGGCCAAGATAATTCAAAGGTGTGAATGATATTATGGTTACCTAACAGATGATGTAATCGAACCACTACCGCAAGATTTTAACGTTACACATACCTTGGCTGCAGTCTAGGGCTTTGTAGATCATCCGAAGATGGTTCACGTTGGGTCCCAGGTGTGTCAGGCACTGCATAATGGTATGTCATTGACTTGTTGATTCCATTTTATTGACGAACTCAATGACACAAAACCTTCCCACTTACAGTACAACTCAAAATTAATACCAGAACTAACGAAAGCAAAATAAGTTGTTGATCAACGTGTTTTTTGTTTTCCCCTCACTAGAGACTGTTCGGCCATAAAACGACGGAACGCCCTACGCCGTGAAGCCAAAGCTACAAAAGTTCAAATCGAATCGGAGAAAAAGCAACCCAAGCTCACACTGGATAATGTAGTCAAGCTAGCTGTAAACAACAATACAATCAGCACACAAAACTATCCTGATTACGATAATTACGATCCGGAATTTTTCACGCGTATATATAAATCCAGTCGTCCACTTCCGGCTTCGGCTTATGCGGTGCCAGCTGACGAGGCTTGGGCTTTGCGCACTGGCACTGGTGAAGTTAACACATATACCAGAGCTCATCTCCACGGTGAGGATCCTGGCTATCGATACAACCAACGGCAGCCCATTGGTTATGAATACTGTGGTGGTAACTAAGTTGCCGGACTTGGAAAGGCCGTGTAAGACCAACAATTTCTCCATGTTTATTGTCCTTTAATTTTTTCTGGATATTTTTTGCGCTCTCTTTTATGTAAGATTCTACTTATCTGTAATTACGCTTGCTTGAATCAAAGTATTTTGTGCAAATTCAAACGTTTACTTCCTCTTACTGCTAACAGCTGGCACAATGGTTAACAGAAGAGGGTAATCCAAATTGCTGTGACTGCATCTCACTAATGTAAAATTCAGTTTTCTACAAGGTTTAGTCACAGAGTTAAGTGATGCGATCTAATTGATCTATAATAATACTTGGAATACTTTGGTGGTCTACTTTGTTAGGTATCCAAACAGCCTCGTCCACAGGATGAGGATGTTACCCATAAGCTTAAACCCGTGTAGTGAGGATGAGCGATCACAGTATACTACTCACACAACTGTTATTCAGTAGTAGGAGCAGAGCATATATTTTGACACCGAAAAATGCGGGAATAAACATCGGAGTGCAGCATCGCTCAAAATGGTCCTTGCTACATAAAGGAATTGAGCATTGGCGTCTGCGGTCCGGCATGCATGCGCTGCTTTGCTGAATAAGCAAGCCGTCTGTCATCCGCGTTCTTGGCTCACAACACGTTACATATTCACTTACTTAGCATGAACAGAGAAATTCGATGTTGTTTGCCTCTCAGTGCCGATCACTCATGTGATCAAGGGCGGATGCCACTTCTTCATCAAAACATCACTTCTCATTTACTCCTACACTTGACCTTCACTCGTTTATTTCAGTGTTCAACAAGTGTGGACCAACTCGGTATCGGTACACGATGAAGGCGACTGATCCTAAGCTTTGGCAGAATAAAACTGAAACATAACAACAAACTCTAGGCAATATGATCGCTGTGCATTAAAAAGACGGTCTTTGTAAAAATTAAAATAAGTTTGCATGTGCATCATATCCACACAAGTACAAATCGTCAAGGAATTATTCTTATGAGATGGGGGCGGCTTTAGGTTGGGGGAACTGCGCAGTGGTTGGACATAGACTAACTTGAAAAACGATTAAGGTGACATTAGAAACCAATTGAAACGAGAAAGGCAAACACAGTTTGTTAAGAAATTCAGTGAGGGCTGACTGCTTAGATTAGAGCTCCCAATCGTCTTAGCTTGTTGCCTAATTTTCGAGAAAAGATCACCAAGCTGCATTTAAACCAAGAAATAGGGCGACTTTCCTGATGACGAACTGGTGTAAGATGATGCGTTTACACTAAAGGGGAACAGTAAGGCAAAGGGAATGTTGAACATCAGCATTTTCCTTGCATCAGCCAGAAAGAGTGTTTTACAAAAATGCTTACTGGACGTTGTGAATCCAAATAATAAACGCAAGTACCACAAGACAGCAATGAATATGTGTTACCTAGACGCTCTCATGTTGATGAGCAAGGCATTCTGTCCCACAAAGGTAGTTTCCATCTGTTAACGACTGCGACCTCGGGCACCCAAAGAGATCTCTGGCTTTTAGTTGAAATGGTCATTCTATTCTCAATTTTCCAGAACAATCGATTGCCAAAAAGCTGAAAATCCATACTTCCCATAACAGTGCAGAAAACTGTACTATAACTTTTTGCAATTCATTTCCTATTTAACGTATGGTTGATCATGGATCGCAAGTTCCCAGTCCCATTTCGTTCGTTGTTGCGACTAGATCTGGGTCAGGGATAGCGGTTGAATGATCACAGAGTACATGACGCTTTTGTCTGTTAAGAATGCTGTTGGCAAAGATTGTGCAGTCGACGTGTTTCCGTCAAACATATCGCTGTTGCGATCGCCTCAGACATTTCCCCCACCGACAGAACACACTCGCTCTGTAACTGTCAAGGCATGAGAGTGGGCATAGGGGTCACGCAAGTTTGTGTGACGGGAGTAGGCGAGCAACTGACCCTGGAAGTTTGCTTGGACAGTAGTGCTGTTGTATGACAGGCAGTTTCGTTATGAGTAGTATGCTACTCACAAGTAGTATATTACCCACAGGTGACATTCAGGAACAAAAGGGCAAGCTCTGAGCGCCAGGAAGACGATGGACAAGAAGAGACTATCGGAAGAGTGTGTACACGCTACGGCAGAAGTTCGACCAAGGCAAATGATAATGATGTATGTGATTGCAAGTCTGACGTACAGATGAGTGTACGCGTTTGTGGTTTGATTTTTGACATGACCCATAGGGGAGTTTGCGCAATAAGTGGATTCTCATGCCAAGCGTCTTTTGCGGTCACAACAATAGATGCCGTGATTGACTTGAAGCTCAAAAGGTTGTCAACCAGGTGTGGCTCCCTGACACTCACAGGATAGCGTCAAGGAAGTATGCACAACTAAAAAATCCATTTGCACTGCCCCCTTGCTCCAGTCCACGGTCGAAAAATATGCGGAAGTATTTACGAACGACGATGATCCGTACGGATTCTGCGACTGGATTGCACATGAAATACCAACAGCCGGAACATTTCGACCTCACGGACCCCGCAGGATACCAGTTCATCTGGAGGAGGAATTAAAAAGGCAAGTGCAGAACATGCTGAAAGAGGATGTTATCGAAGAAGCCAATAGTACGTACATCTTGCCTGTTCTCCTGGTGAAGAAGTCTAACGGGAAGTATCGCTTTTGTGTGGATTTTAGACGGCTGAATGAAGTAACACAGAACAAAGTTGTGCCAATACCGTCCGTCGCTGACATTTTTGACAAGCTGCAACAGGCGAAGTTGTTCACAGTTTTGGACTTACGCTCCGGATACTGGCAGGTTCCGATCAACCCCACGGATCGTGAGAAAACAGCATCCACGGTAGGCGAAAAACAGTATCAATTCGAACGCATGCCGTTTGGCCTATCCGGAGCACCGTTCACATTTCGACGCCTGATGGTTCAACTGGTAAAAAGACTGGATAATGTGGCGGTATATGGAGATGATATCGTAATATACAGTAACACGGAATCGGAACATGCCGCCCACATAGATGCTGTCTTAAACCGCATTAAGAACTCAGGACTCCGGATCAATGCCGAAAAGTCTCAACTCGGACGGTCATCGGTGGTGTTACTGGGACACAAAGTGAGTCAAGGTGAAATCAGGCCTCTACCAGAGAAAATATTGACAATTAGAGAGGCTGTGGCTCCAAATTCTAAACGAACGCTGAGACAATTTTTGGGTCGAGCAGGGTACTACAGTCGGTTCGTGAAAAATTTTCACTCCATTACATCACCATTTTATGAACTCCTTCGAAAAGACAGGAAATTTGAATGGACCGATGACGCCCAGAGGGCATTCACGCGAGTGCAACAAGCGATGAACGAGCAACAACTAACTCCGAAACTTCCGAATGCAAAAGAAACGTTCATCGTAGCAGCAGATGCCAGTGACCGTGGCATCGGGGCAGTACTCAAGCAAAGGGAAGGAGTAATTGAATATGCCAGCAGGGTCCAGACTCCAACGGAGCAGAAATTTCCGACCATTGAAAAGGAATGTTTGGCAATCGTATGGGCACTGGACAAGTGGAGACCGTACCTGTTGGGTCAACAGTTCCACGTGGAGACGGATCACAAAACCCTAGAGTAGATCAAGACTGCGAGGGACCCGAGAGGCAAATCAGCCGGATGGGCATTGCGTTTACAGGAATATGACTTCACGATCAACCATGTGCCTGGTTCGAGCAATTGTGTCGCTGGTTTTCTTTCTCGACCGCAGATAGACGACGAACTCCTCAAAGTGGCTTTTGGAGTCAACAGCTTAGTATTGGAGCAGGACCCACAGACACTAGTGCGTCTACAACATCAGGACAAGGTCCTCCGGAAGGTGATTGAAGCTCTGATAAGAGGCGTGAGGATCCCCTCTAATACTAAGGATGAAGAGCTGAAGATAATCGCATCCCAATGGAGAAGAGTTGGCTTAAACAGTGCGGGCGTATTGATGTGGCAGCGTGGCGTTGGTTGCCCTTGCGTGGCAGTCTTCCCGAGACAAATGAGGAAGAAACTGGTAGCAAACTGTCATGAAATGGCACACACCGGATGCACTAGGACATACGATCTGCTGCAACAAAGAGCACCAAACTGTGATCGTCTTAGGATTGACAAGAAAAAAGAAAACATCAATGGAATGCATGAATTTATAACGAAAGAATAGTACTGCATCAACGATAATATGTATGCGCAGTATCTTGACCAAACAGTATGTCAGTAGTTAGGTAGGTATCCCCATTTATATCTGTCAAGAACGGTTCTAGACAAAATGATCTCAGTTGTGACATGCAATATGGCGCTCAATTAAAAGTCAAACAAGTGCACCAGACAGGACATAAGCATGAACCGAACAACAACTCTGGAACCTGTCATGGGGTGATCAACACAATCGTCGGTCAAGGCTGAAGCCAAGCCACTGAAGCCAGTTACGGCATTGACTTTATATATAGTGCCCTATTGACAATATACAAGACACTTTTGTCGTGCCTCGTTGCTGAATCTTTTGCAATCAGTCGGGATAGCTTGAGGTCGTATTCACCAGCGTTACAACAATATATTTCTTATCTCTTAGATACTAACACTGGAAACATGGGAATTTTATAGGTTAAAACAGGTCACGTTTCTGACCCGGCTAACTCCTTTCAAGTATCACTGTGCAATCGGAATCCTAAATTGTATGCTTTCTCCGAGGCAGTGTTAACCAGTACTTGCCGTTCGGCTCTATGTTTACTTAAATTGTTGACTCATGCAGTTTTTCAGCTCTGGAACTGCTACCAGTTCTTGTTTCATGGAAATCCAACTACTGACTGTTTCTGCTTTTGTTGCTATCCTCTTGTCCTATATAGTCTAACGTTTTACGTTTTTGACTGAAGAGACTAGACGAAACGTTAACGTCTCGCAATGTCTTCTATCGTTATCGTTGGTTAAAAGAATTCTACAGTGCTTGTATACACACGATTCTTCATTGGACATTAGTGGAAAAACGAAGAGTGGGGAAAGAGTAAAATCAGCAGAATTAATCGAAAATGTACATTTCATAATAGTTACTTAACACAGTAGTATGAGTCATAATCAGGCGAAGTGAGGTTACAATACGAAAGTTGAATTATAACTCGCAGATAACTAACGAACGCAAATCAAGTGCACGCTAGCGGATAATGACTTGCTGACACTGCCATTCGAGATTTACAGCGCTTCAAATTTGTTCTGACGGTCACGCTGATTGGAGACTTGGACAAGGATCAAGAATATATGCATTAATCTGCTGATGACATTATTCCAACAGATTTAGGCAGTGTTTCAAAATGAACGTATCCTAACATTTAGAGAATGTTTGTTTTGCACCTCAGAGGACTCAGCTGATGCTCTGGCTTCAGATTCAACGAAGACGGTGAAGAAAATCAAGGAATCATAGCAACAAAGAGGGGGAATCTTCATTAGACAACAACAACTCAGTTGCTTGGACACTGCGATTAGTGAACAATCTGATACTTATTACTATGAAAAATATATCCACCTTATACAGATGATCACTAAGCTCTAGCATCATTTGCCCGCATACTCACTGAAGACGACCGTTAAGTCACAAACCCATAGGGTTGAACTATAGGCAAAAATAGCGACTCCATCTCATTGTGTCCATCATCACCACCTCTACATTCACCAATCTCCGAGTTCTATAAGGTTGATCTTTGTAGAGGTGAGGGTCACGTTTTATTCCACGCGTCCCACCATATACCAGCAAAGTATCACTGAGCTGTTCCCAAACGCATTTCATAGGTTGAAGTTCAAACGAGCAGCAATGCCAATGTGGACTGTAGACATCATCTGGTGTCAATGGTTACTGCCCCCATGACACATACACCGTTGTCTTGCCCTATTGCAAAGCCTACCAAAGTCCATTGAAGTCTTTATCAACGTATTTAGAAAATACTTCGGCGGACATCTCCACGAAATCTTTGTATTTCAGTAGTCTAAAAGGTTTCAATTGCTTCTTGTCAGCTATTCGGGCCGATTGTTAGAAGTGTACTGAACACAAGCGGTTTGAGGTTTGTTGCTGACTTACATACTCATTGCAAACACCGGTTTCTTTTCTAGGTATTTTCCCTTTGCACTTTTCGATTTTTACTTATCACGTGTTTATCTTCTTCAATTAGTGTAAGAACCCACTTTGTACTTTCACTCAGTCGCTCTCATTTCTTTTCTCATCGATCGATGCAAGCAGACACCTACTTCAGATACTTCACGTGACCACTGTTCTACGTAATTCATCTCAGGTTTACACGAGCTGCTTAACCACGCTGATCTGAGCAACTGATTTCACAGTAGTGTATAAAAACGGATCACTATTTCACAGTGTATTCTTCTGTCTGCTTGCGGGCCTCCATGATGCTATCTAAAGAATCCCATGTGCGATATTTTGTTGCATAGCCTCGATCGGTGTAGCTATAGCCTACAGAGTCAGGTGAGCTCATGTCCGCTTGTACTTTTCACCTTTGCAGTACTGGTACGGCGCTCCTTCCCTTGGTGTTCTTCACATACCCGATTGTTTACAGGGCGCTCATAATAGAAAACAGGCGACCACACCCATATGGTTATCGTCCTCTTGGGTTAGCTAGGTATGCTCGATTTGCTAATGATTAAGCCGCAGAAACATCTGGCTAAAATACATTAGCGTGATCAAAAATGCCTGAGTGCGCCCATTGTTACGATTGTATCGAGAATGTAAAAACTTGTAACGCTAGGTTCCCTTTAACGGCTTCACCAGCGCAGGAAGAAGATATGTTGCGGTATGTTAACATTTTGTTTACTCTCATCAGTCGCAAACGTAAAACTTGCAGGTTATATAGTACAGACAAATAGGCATAGACAGTATATGGACACACGCACGATCACATCACATATTATGTCATTAACACCACGACAACCTGACAGGTTGCTTCAACCACTGTTGTGAGCCAAGAACATGGATGGCGCAAAGGTTGTTTATTTAGAAAATCAACACAGCTTAGGTGTTCAAACAGGACTAGAAACAAAAACGCTCACCTGCATATGGCAATCGTCCCAGAAGGTACCGGCTGCGACAGACGCTAATGCTCAGCTCCTATGCGTAGCCAGAACTACTCCATCGCATACTACACTGTCGTATTGGTAGGATTTTTCTTCCCGTGTTTTTCCTGCGGCTACTTTGATGGCAAACTCCATGCTGTCGCCCTACTACTGAATAGTGGTGTGAGTAGTGTCAAGCGATCGCTCGTCCTCATCACCACTTTTGTGTACATAATGCCGGCCAGTGGGTTCTGATCAACACAATTTTGTTAAAGGCCAGTAGGTTCGGG
>JTDE01000240.1:168508-194758 GCA_014338405.1 Paragonimus skrjabini miyazakii
CTTCCGGTTAGTTGGACCAATCGCGTTCTAGCCGTCACTTCCAAGATTTTAACGTGGAAATTCTAATGCACCAAGGTGATTTGCTTTTGCATGAAATGGAAAATCTTGTGCCTAAAATGGAAACAGATATGTAAAAAGGTATAGTGCTTCTTTTCGAAAGGGGCCGACCGGATAGTCTATGGGAATGCAACAGCTGCGATCAGTTGTGGGTGATGTTCAAACTGAAATAAATCAAATCCCCGACTACTCATCAGCAACCTCATGGTACTAACCTCCAACTTATCCTTGCGAAATTGAATTGTAAGTGTACTGGTTATTGGGAGTGCATATGATACAGTAAAACATTCGTTTCATTGCAAAGCAACAGTTGACCATCAATAGCTCCGGTTCTCCAGATATGATCAGATATATATAAACTAGATTTGATCAAAACAACCGTTTCATGCAGTCAAACGCTTTTGTGTCTATGACAAGCCTCAGGTGGGACAAGGGATTCCAAACAAAAATTTCTACGGAACGACTATTCAGAGAAATCCACTGAGGCCTGTAACAAGGTAAAAAGCGGTAATGATTCGGTTGAAATGCTTGAGAAGAATAATGTTCTTTCTATTAGTGGAGCGCTTCTGAAGCTCACTCATTGAGTCACCATAACGAATGAGTTCGGATACGGGATACTGTCGAATTTAGAACAATATCAAATGCTCTTTAGAATCACAATGCAGACAAAATTAATGGATTGACATATTTATGTTTTTTTTATCCTCAGATATTTCTGTGGTAATTTCGTTTGTCATGATGTTGCTGTACGATGTCTCAAGTACTTTCTCTGGGTTTCAGCAGCGAACAAAATGGTATAGTTAGGGTGTACATGGGTGAAGTGATAGACACACGGAATGGTTGGCTCGCCCAAATTGAGACCATATAGACTTGCCGGGTTCAGTGTATAAGCGAAGCTACCGATCGTCCGACAAGTGAATACCCACCAACAAAATCCACAGTCGAAACCATGTCAAGGGAATTCCATTTACAAGGTCTATTCATTCGAGTTGGCGAACAATCAAGGCACAGTGTTATAGACACAGTCGAGTTTGCTGGTACGAGTTGCAGTTTGGTGCTTAAGCAACCTGAAGACTCTCTTAAAGTATGTACGAGTAGGTGCGCCGCACTCGATTCCGGTATGTATACAGAGTGAACCGCATGCCATCGCTCCTTTTAAAGAATGTCCAATCAGTCTCGTACAAAACAAGTTGAAGGTCCTCTCATCAACCCAGAAAACAGTTCTTGAGTTTGTATAACACTCCATCGGTCGATATATTAGCAGTCACCGAAATTTCAGATTCTCATTTAACTTCACACCAACGGGTATTTGGAATAGTCTGATGACAGTGATGTGCTGACGGTCCAAGTATTGAGTAATCGTTGCCGTAGATAAATCTTTCTTAAGCTCACCTTTGGAGCGCAATCTCAAAAACTATAATGTACTCATTGGGTCCACAGAGCTCCATTACAACAGAATCTTTCTACAGAAACTTGCTTCTGTGTCTTTTGTGAGACTGATTCTCCTAGATGACGTCTTTGCAACAGACATCAGTGGTCTTCATTGTGCTAACCACGTGAATATAGCAATCCGAAGTAGAGTGGAAAGTATAGGAATGCAGTTGGTGGACAGGAGATGGGCGGCAGAAAAAGTCAGCAGAGGTTAATGAAAATAGAGAACTAGGAAGTAACCGTTCAGTAGAACACAGAAGTGATGGCAAATATGATACCGAGTAGGGAAAAGTGCTAACTGTGAGCCGATGGCGCCAAACCAATACCCAGCCTTTAACACAGTTAAAGCACCTCGTTTTCAGCGAGTAACAGTGATTTATAAAAAGCCTACCCAGCTGTACCTCAACAACAAGTAATCCATAAAAGTCTTTTCTAATGTCGTAACATGCCCGTAAGGTTTCATATACACTAGCCGCGGTACAAGACAATTCAGTCGAGATGCGAGCATTTTTGGTGATAACTGAATGAACGAAAACAAAGTGACTGACGCAGTGGTGAACACTCAGCTTAACCGAGTTCTTTCTCTGGACATCCTGGACTATAGTGGCAATGAACAAGGGGACACGAGACGGATACGACCTGTAGAGTCTGTTACCTTTTTGCTCTCTTGTTACACACTATTCTTCATACCTGTTACGTTCATTGTACATATAAACTAATAGTCCATTGTTTGAGTCAACACAAACTCCATCCTCGCGCGCCTTGACTTCTGCTTGCACGTGGTCGTTGTCACCGGGAGTTAACTGTGGCAACAGTCGATTTTAGTAGGCTGGAGGGACTGAATCCGCTAGAATTTCTTTGTTATTCAAGAGAAACATTCTTCCAACCTAAAGCGGACTTAGTGTGGTGGAATTTGTCGTAGACAGTTACCGTAGATTGTTTGGTAACATTGTCCATTCATTTATCGGTTCCACTACAAACCCCTACTCATTTTGATAACGATATGCGGTCCATTTTAGTCGCACTCTGAAGGCCACTGGCAGATAAGGTGCATCTCAGCAGAAACACTCATCTACAAGCTAAAATATAAATGTGAAATTTTACAACGCTAACTTCGTTCGTGCAAAGCGTCGTTCAAAGAATAGTAATACACCTGACAGAAATCGAATTTTTCTCCTTGTAATAAATGAGACGGAAAATCTTGGCTCCAAGATCAACACGAGTGTCCTCGCCAACTGTCCTCGAGTCAAATCAAAGGACGAGTGCAAAAAACTACTTTGTTCCGCTCCAAAAAGTGTGCGACAGAGTGGAAATTACGGGGTATTTATACGGTACATAACAACCTACAGACATGCTCGAACCAGAAAATTGAAGAACAGTTAGTAAAAGCAGTATCTGAGGTCACTAAGCTACCAATGAACATGGTGGAATACCGGTCGGGTAGGTAAAAAATAGCGAAGGTTATCTCTCGAATGTTCTGTAGAAAGGCAGCGGTATTGAACGGAAAAAAGATATTCCCTTAACAAGTCGGCACACCGTTTATCGGTCGCACAACAATTATTACAGGGCTACATATTGACCACGCTAGAACTCAAAACCGAACATGCTAACTTAAATGCTAAATAGTTGAGTCTGTGTTACTAATTGCCTGTTTCATCAAAGTGTATGGGTTTTTCGTCTATCCTAAGTATGTAGTTCGCAAATTACAGGTATAAGAGATGTTGCGACCAGTTAAAGTGTTATGAAAACGCTGTCCGAATCATCAGCACTTTCGAGATAGTCTAGACGGTTCAGTTAAGTTAGAAATGTACTATTGCGGCACCCACCAAACTGCATTCGCTGTATTCAGATAAACTGAAGCAAGAAGAAGTGTATTTATACCCACTTGAGTTTCGTCAATGCGCGCACTTGTTAACTTGGCTGAAATCTGTTAATACTCGAGCCCGGCAACCACAGTAAGATTGTCATGACTCAGTGTTTTTAGGGATATATTTCTGGTTACTTATGAGTAGTTAAGAAATATACAACAGTTATGCTGCAAAATCCAACGGTGGTGCGGATCACCGTGATGAATTACATTCCAAACATTCAAGCAAATGTTTACATCATGACAAGTGCAGATTGGTACCAGAGACACTGAGAGAAGTTACTTACTTTACCTACCCCCACGTCCTCCTATGAGGGAGAGTGTATCACTGTTAACCACTGATATCTGGACCCACATGTGTGAACATTAAATCATCAACGTGCTTGACTACTTTGATAGTTCACAATACAATGCCCCATCTCGTTCCTCCTCATCATTGAACCCTGTATTTTTGAGCATGTTTAGAATGCTCCATGAACTTGATCCCTTCAGTGACGGTGTAAATCGATCGATCACATTCAGTACGCCTGTTCAACGAGAAGCTTTCCTCGGAGAGCGAAGACGCTTCCTCACTGAAGATATGTTCCTGAAGGCGATATTTCGCCCTCATGAAACCTGATCACTATGGGCACAACATGGCTAGAAAGACAACCATTCTATCAATGTAGTCACAAACTCATGATCGAATAAACTTTAAACTTGTGTCGGCGGTAAAACAGGTTTTCATACTGGATTTGGTTACACAAAACTGCCAAAGGGAACAGTGTCCAGTTGAGCCTTCAGATAGTGTATCATGTATTGTGCTGGGAGGTTTGTTTTTTCAAAGGAGTTATTTGAGGCAAAAATATCACTACCTCTAACGAATATTTCTAAGGAAGACCTGTTTCTCGTTACAGTGTCCATCTTGAGAAGCATGGTGGTTGCTAAGTAACAAGATGCAGCAGACCTCACTAGTTATCAAGATAATTTCTTTTGGTTCACGTCAGTAAGCTCACCGAATCACTGGATTTTCCTTACTCAGTGTAGTAGAGCCTAGAGAAGCTGCCTGTCGGTTGGTTAAGGCTTTTACAGATGATGATGAAATTCGCCAATGTGGTAGATTCATCACGTTATCAGTTCAGCATCAGCTCATTTACAATTGCATTCGTGCTTAATCGATACAATGAAACATTGACTAAATTTGTGTACTGTCTTATGCTTCTCTGCGGGTTGGTACACTCAATCATATGAACAGTTAGCTAAGCTGGTAACAGAACGAGGAGTCGAAGGTCATTTGTTGTGAACCAAATCTAGCAACGGTCAAAATATTGTCCCGGTCAACCGTTTCGTTGTGTCTTTATTTAACATTATTCTCAAACCCTTAACAACCAGAGCAGCAGTATGTACGCAAAAGACAATAATTTAATTTTACTCTGGTTTTTACCTTTTAGTTTTTCCAGCCACCCTGCTCATTGGTTGTTGTCATGCTTTATTTTGGGAAATTTAAAATATTTTCTTGTCAAGAAGTCGGTGAGACGAGATTGATCAATTGACATCCTGATACACAAATCTTCTTACCGTCCATGGCCAACGATTCGTTCTTCGTACATACATGTACGCCAGATGGCCTGATCCATGAAAGACCAAAGTTAGGTTTATGTTTGAATTTCCTATCTGTCAAAAAACAGCTGACGAGCTAGAAATGTTGTTCGAGTTCGGATTGTGATTCATCGTACACCTGGAGCGGCAGCCACCGTAGAGAAGTCTTGGAATGGGTACGCTGCTATATGGAATGCTATAAGCACAACCGTAAAGAAAACATTGCTCATCAATTACGCTACCGATGTTTGCCCACTGCAATTTTTCCCAGGCTGACGAACAAAGGATGATCGTTAAGCTTTTTGTACACACATGGCCTATGCGAATGGAAGCTTGTTCATGTAATCGGTAAGATCAAGCCAAAGGGATGGAGTCAATATTCACGTCTATAACTTTCAGGTTTCTGGTTCGAATCCATCCAGACTAGTAAAAATGGGAAGAGAACAAACCGGCCGAGTTGCTTAGGCTTGAAAATTGACATTATGAGAAGTTAGATCATTGCACATTCGGGTTTGTAGTCGTTTCCACAGCGTAGCCTGATGAGCCGAGATGTACCACGATCATCCAGGCTAACGAGGTGTTCACAAGTGAAAACAATCTTTTTTTTACACAGTTTACTTTTGGGCGCGAAAATAGACCTGATGGTCTGGATTTGACATTTCAGTTATTTGCAGAACGGCTTGCCCTAGTAAATCTGGCCCTGCAGCAAAACGAAAGTCATAATACACACATTGTACACACACATCTGTCAGTCCCACGCCTTGTTTAGTTGAGTCTGCTGAGTCATTTTGTCGGGCATGGTATAGGAATATCGATCTTTGGTTGGCATTCTGAATTATCCATTCTCATAAGCATCAGATTTCGCCACTCCTTCATCGGTGTTTGTCTCTGTCAACACGCTAGTAGCATTCTGATCCGTTCATCTTAATTTCAGTCGAAAAGATTTCGATGTTTGACACACGAACATTATTATCACTAATGTTACTGCATTGCGTAATTTCAACCATTCGATTCATCGTATGCATTCAAAGACTGTAGGTCATAGTTTACATCGATATATCGCAGTATGTTGTACTCACTTTTATATCATCCACTTCCGTTAATCTATATTTCAGCTAAGCTTGTGAGACGTTTTGTCTGAGGCTATCCATTTCGTCTTATCAGTCGATGCTCTAAGTTAGTAACCATCTCCTTTTAACGTATGTAAAGGCGGAAATGGTTATTTATGGGTGCTATAAACTGTATCCATGGTCGATTTTTTCCCAATTCAGTTGACTTGCCATTGCACTCACTACACGTGCGGCATCGGCTGCGTTCATGCGAATGGTGGTAACATTACGAACAGGCCTCCTTGGGGTTTATACATAGTGATGGATTAATCAAAACCACATCCGGTATCATTGTGAACGCAAACAAAAGGAATAACGCAATGCGGATGTGGTGTGTGTCTATGTTGCTGACCGATAAATTGCATTCATGTAAAAGTCAGTCGCGAACTAGACAAAGTTGCGTGACAAAATCAGTGACCATGGAAACTAAGTCGTTGTACCCTTGAAAGGTACTGCTTAGCACATATTGGGATGCTTAACTTCAAGACCAGGAAACTAGATGACTTTCCTGCCGTCATCTGACTCCATCCACTCTCCTAGTTTGCGCATCGGTTGAGCTGTTCGTTCAGATCATGGGGTGGAGGCCGCTCTTCGGAACATGATACTATACTGTAAATGGACGGTGGACCGCATTCCCTTATAACAGTGGTTCTCCAAGTTCTTCAATGCACCTTCTCCATAGGAACTCAAATACAACCTCACCGTCCCCAGTCAATTTGTATTACGTGAACATTAAAACCAGAACAGGAGATATCAACTTTCTTATTCGATATGATAAACCATATTGTTTCAGAAGTTTTCATTGGTCACTACGATGGTTGGGCACGGTGTAGTCACACCGACTTATCAAAGTCCGGCGAAACATTGTCTGGAATAAATCACAAATTGTTATATTAATAGATGGTTTAGTAGTTCTGGCAATTTAAGAGACGTACAACTAAGAAAAATCTACGCATCGACTGGAATCAAACCGGAGACGGAAGCAATGTGCTCAACCGCGATAAGCTCACTACCAGCTAAACTACAAAGCCACGTGGCTGGTTAACTGACAAATCTTAAAACAAGATGACTACAGGTTGTCTTGAGTACGCGTTTATCTGTCAGTCTAGTTTTGAAAAAGAAACTTTAGTGAGTTCACTCTGTTTGGTAACAGAGAACGGTCTCATTAATAATATCTTTTTTAAGTGCAGGTAAGCAATACCCAAAGGTTTGCTTAAAAATCAGTCTGCTGAACTGTATCGCAAAAGTTATGTTTAGGATCTTACACAACCGAAAGACTACCGCCTTATCGGGCAGAAATGTGTCTGAGGTAGGGTGTGACAACTGGGCTGATTGTATTAGGATAACACAAGGTCTGTTGTTCGCCTGTTCTAGACAAAGCGTTATAAATGCAATTAATCGCTGTTCGTATGAAGACTCCGTCAACGCAATCGACCCCATGAGCTCAGAAGTGTTCGGATCGGTATTTGCTGATAACATAACGTTGATAACCTCGTTGTATATCAGTTACAGTAAGAAAATGCAGCTGTGTGAATCAATACTCAAAGAGTTCATCTCTGTCACTCGCACGAAACCAGACGATGCTCTGACTTTGGTTAGTTTTTGCTTAACTGCCTCATCCATAGATGTTCACAACAGGGTGAGGACAATGTCTAGCTTGAGTGGCAAATTAATGGTGACCTGTTAAGCAGTCGACGCTCTGGGTTTTACTTTTTTGCTCGATTAATTATTTAGTGTTGCTTGCAGGTGGCTGTTCATCATCTTCATCCAGCATGAGGGAGCACTAGTGAATGCCTACAGATTTTACCATTGCAACAGTAAAAACGTGAATAAACATCCCTGTGGCTGAAACCATCATCTTCCAGACCTTATTCAAATGGATATACAACAACCTCACCAGCTATCCACATCTACAACAACTTAGTAGAATGCCTTGTAGATTTTGCCTGTCTGGATAACAAGTATTCAGGAAACCCATACACGAACCTTGAGTTTTGAGACCAAATAACCAATATTAACGTTATCTTTGGCTGTCTAACAATAATCGCATTTGTCAGAACGAATGAGTAGATGTGAAAACGAAGCTGTGAGCACACAGAGAAATACTTGGTTCATTGATTAATTGAGGTGTCGATGAAATCACGCCCAGTTTTCTAGGTACATCTTTTTAGCACTGTTGTCGTAGAATAAAAAGACATGAAAATAATTGTTTTTGATTTTACAAGTGATCCATCAATGGGCTGTGTTACTTTTTAAAAACTGGATGTCTTTGGAAACATGATTGCATGTTTGCCTATGGGTAAATTTATATGGACATTGGGAACAACCTCACAGTCTTTCTGACATCTATGTTATTCGTGCTACCTACGTTATCAGCTCTCTTGTTCGGGTGAGAAGTGATCTACCTTTTCTGTAAATCCGGAGAACCATTTGTAATTTATACCTGTGGAACAATCTGCTAAAGGCATTTGAGAAGATCTTCCAATATCTGTTAGGACCTAAAGAGTAGTATATTATTTTTCACATAAGCACTCGCCTGGGTGACCACCTGTCGTTGTTATTCAATCAACACGGCTGTATCATTTTGGTCGGTGGGGCCGTAGGTTAATTGAGGCGGTCTTCTAAAGGTGAATCTAAATGTCTGTTGTTAAACTGCTAGCAGAGGATTAATAGCAAGAACGAAGGTCAGATTAGTCTACAACTTCATCGGAAACCAACGAACTGTAAATTCCAGATAGACGGTTCGAACAATAACAAAAATAATAAAAAGAAAGGCGGTCATGAGAGAAGCATTTTTGAAGTTTATAAAAGCATTAATACCAAACAATGTGCAGCAACTCTGCAGTTGCTGCATCCAGTGAACATTCGTAGCGTCCTCTCCCATAAAGTTATTGAGCTGACCGTAAGGTATTTGTTCAAATGTGCGTACTGGAAAAGAGTCCAGCACCTTCTGTGTTGATTGCAAGGAGTTCTGTCCTTACAATGCAACTGAACTGACGCGCTTATAGAAAAAAGCGAGTCTGTCATATTGTAACGAAAAGGCGTCCAATAAAGCACAACCTTTATTGCCCAATTCGCCAGTTACCATGCCACACGAGCGCTCGCGGTTTCCGCTCACACGTCGTGTACACTTCTGCCCGGTTTATGTGTGTGATCGAGGGTTTTCCTCCTACCATTCTTCGTCTGTTGGCCCGATTTCGTTGGGCGATGGTTCGTCCGGTCGCTCGTGTTGTCCTCCATCTATCCACAGTGGGCTGTGGTCGTATTCCACGGGAGTGTCGAGATATTCCTGCGAGCGTTGGACTAATCACGCCTCCGATTTCGTCGTCCATTCTCTTTTGCCTGCTATTTCTCGCCCGTTGGTGCGATCCGGTGTATCGATGACTCATCCGATTGTTCCCGATGTCCGCCATCCGATCGTTGGGAGTTTGTGGACGTACCTCCCCCCTGCACTGAGGTATTTCGCTGAGAGTTGGAATACTCGCACCTCCGGCCTGACGATCCATCACAATATAATACTGACTTTTGTTAAGAGAAACATGAGTGTGATATTTTTGCATTCAAAAGAATATTGAAAGTAACAGAACGGTTTGAATTTACTAAAGGATACAAAAAGCATACACTTTGTATGTTATGACTGGAAAAAATGTCTGGAAAAAATGACAAGAAACGGCTAAAATCTACTCAATAACCCAAACGCCTTGGTACTTGTGACAACAGGCAAACATATGCGGATTACGTCTTTTGTTTCCTTAAACATATCCACTCACTTTTCCCAAACTCACCGTTGAGATGAGAGGTAAAAACAAACCATAAGCTGGACTACTGAACTAACAAAAGTCAAGCAATGACGATTAGCTTAGTCGTCCCATTCCCAAAGATACTCACAGAACCGTCTACCTCTGACTGGCAAAATCAACTCGGAACTAAATCAGTCACAGTGGTTTGTAAGTGAACAGTTGAATCAGTTCGGGTTGAAATGCTTGTGAATGTAGTCATTGTATAGTGTGTTATTAGCAAATTACGCCAGTTCCTTCAGTTGCTCTATTCAGAGGCAAGTTCATAGGTTTGCTGATGAACCAACTGATCGTCTGGCTCGTAACTCCACGGTGATGATTCAAATAGACATCAGACTCTTGCACTTCCCTTAATCTAGACGACAACGCACTGAAAGCGGGGCGTTAGTTTGCTTGTAGACCATATAGGACATGAAGTAATAGTTTAGTCTTATTTCGGTAAGCTATGTTTCTAACACATTAATAACTATAACTCCTGATTTAAGAAACATTTTATCACATTAGAAGCATCGACACTGTTCAACTGTTTTTTTCAATTTTTCCCATTTGTATCTCAAACGTTTCGCCAGAACTTCCCAAAATTGCTTACATGGAAAATCCTGCCCCACCCTTTCGTTCAACATTTCTATGATGCGTGAAGCTTTCTCCAAACCCCACTGCTAGAAGCGCTTTCACGCACACTTGTATATTTCTGCCTCGTGTGTCAATTCTCTTCCTCTCTATTTCCCGTAGCCACTTGAGCACGCAATCAGTTAACATAGTATCAGCACACTCAACCCAATCAAATCGCTCACGCGCTAATTGGAGGCAGTCAGGCAATCCGTCTCATGTTGACCGTGTCAAAACATATTGACAAATAAACACTGAACTGGAGGACCGACAATCCACATTAGGGCAAATCCGTTTTTACCTGATGGACTATAGTGTTTAACATTAGTTACAAATATATAATTGACTAGATGCAAAGCGTTTTATCATAAAACGAACAACATACGGATGACTTCGGACTTCCAATCAGCGGACTGTTATCTCCATTGAAAAATAAAGTTGAATTCAATACTGAAATCAAGCGCTACTTATGTAAAAACACCCGATAGTGTGTGTCAATCTGAAAAGTTGCAGTGATTTTAAAACTCGGTATGATATGCACAATAGTTTGCGTTTTTAAGATATGTGTATGGATTCATAACTAGCTTGTCTTGTAATATGAAGCCCCCTCTTTACTTCACAGTTGTTATCATGTCCGGTGAGATAAAGAGAAAATACAACTGAACGAAGGCTTGTTTCAAATGAGATCCCATTGGTAGGCCACCTTTTATTACTAGTATTCAGTGAACTTTACGAAAGCATAAAAACGAGTCAATTAACTGGACCATCTGAACTACCATCAGTCAACAGCTTTTTCCTCGCTCATCTCGCAGAATGTGTGCATCAACTGGACACTAAGCGAATCATTTCTATTGTTCTGTCTCGTTCCAAAAAGTCCATCAAATGTCAGTCGGGCTGGTGTACTCAGGTGGCTGATCCACTATAAAGTAATTTGTTCAACTACTATGATCTCAATTAGACCAAATTAAAATGAATTCATTCGACGAATGAGCACAGTAGAATGTTCCATTTGAGTGATAACTAACCGGGACTCTCCATCATCTTATCTATCGTTAACTTTCGGATAAGAGGAGAGTTGTAGGGCTTTCTGGGAAACAAAATTTGGTTTGATCACAAAGATGATATATTCAATGCAACGTATAGTTCAAGGTAGACCTTGTAAACATGAACCCTGTTACTTCTGACACATGCTAACAGCAAGACAGCGCAGAACACACACACTTACTACTTCAATGTTGTACACTGGTCACTTATTCCGTGATCAGAAAAGCCACCTATGTATATTGTTTGTATAAGAATGAACGATTAATTTTCTTAGAAGCTGTGCATAATTTTTACACTTTTTTTCAGAATAACTAGCAAGATAAATCGATATGAGACATTGTTGACCCACCATCCTATTTAGGCTTTTCGATCAATGAGTTGAGCCATTTTTATGAAATGGGATCATGTCATGCAATGTATAATACATGTATTCGTTTTCTCGATATTTCCCTTAGTCAGGCATAAGTTCTGATTATTTATTTATTTAAGTTGGCACCAGTTACTTACACGGTAATGAAAAAACATGGGAGCACAAGGTCTCAAATATTCCAACTAAAGACAAATTTATGTTTGGTCAACCTCCATCCTATCCCATTCTTGACATTCTCACTCGTTCAATTCATGTATTTTTAAGTTTTAGAGACAAAAAATAAAAAACTGGAGGACGGAGTCTTCCTAAATTGTGGCGTTGCTTTTAATGACCTGAGCCATAGTCTTTCTGAAAACTCTGGAGCTGTTAGACTTCCTCTGATTGCACTCAACTAGAATTGGTTTAATGATGGAACACCGCTTACCGGCTTCACTCGACAGACTACTTATAATGCATGTCCGTTTCTTTTTTAGTAGTGCTTACGTGAAAAAATTTGAACTTTCTCTCTAACGGGTTATCTCCCAATTATGCTAACAGTACAGTAATTGACTGTCATCGTAAAAACGATCCCTCCTCATATTTATCAGGTGACCTTGGAGAACCGTCCACTTTGTAAGTTTCTTATTTCTTCACTATCAAAACATCTTTTCAATGTTCACTGCACAAAGCTGTAAAATTAACTTGTCGACTGTAGTCCGCCTACTAATTATCATGAAGTCAAGACTAGTTTTTGTTACCAAATATCTGTAGTAGTGTATTATAAACACTTACTCGATCGTCTTGCGTGACACCTGTTTGCGCTGGTTTGTTTTATTGTATTATCGTGTGCTTTCTAAACATTGTTAGTACTTTTCTCCAACAGTTTCCACTGTATCCCTGAGAAAGCTGTTATACCTGAACACAGCTTCACTTGTTCCCTTGTATTCCCTATTGTTTTGATCAGGTTCCCATTAGAATCCTTTCATATTCCTCTCATCCGTCTTTCTTCGATTCTCCTCAATCCTTTCTACGTGATGAGAATACCAGAAGAGACCAGACTGTGATAGCTCTCTCTACAGCTGAGCTCGAACCATTGAGGGAGATAGCTTAACTATATGCAGCCAATGTTCAACCGGATGGGTCTTGAAGCTAGGCCGGGAGCTGATAAATGCAATTGTCCACAAAACCCACTGTCATAAGTATTCCACCAAGTGACCCAGAGTATTGATTGTCCCAACGGGATTTCTAGGCGTCTTGAGTATCCTCTAAATTAACAGATCTGATGAACTACTTGCCAACAAAACTATTTTCTGCGAATACGAAATCGAAGAACGATTCATTCACTTCTTATTGTGCATCGTCACCAGTTGACCGTAGTTAAACTTTGAAGGTTTATTTGAGCAATTAGTTTCACCACTTTAGTTACAAATCCGGGATGAGTGTACGTCCTTCGGGTTAGCTAATTATTTCCTGACTTCACTCAAGCTGTTGGACAATTTTTTTCCAAGAAGTTTTGTGTATCAATCAAAATCTAACATCCTTGGCAGACGTACTTCACTGTAAATTTCTAAGAATGTTAATGTGGTATCCATATTCTTTCAACTAATAAAATGTTACCTTCTTGACTGAAATCAGTTCATTTGTTTGAATCAACATGTCATTTAACTCAGGCATTCGGCAACCTGTTGTTTAGTTTGCTTACACTTATACAAGAAATACCTGGCTACTGAGTACTAACATGTGTTGTCTCAAATGTGTTGATAATATTGTTCCTAGGTATTTACATCTAGCGATATTTATTCCATATTTGTTGAAGAATGATGTTTTAGGTGAAACATACAGAGGTGTTTTACATTTACGCACTCTCATTATTCTTCAATGTCCAGATGTTTTTTATCAACAAAAATAAACAATCTTACAATTTGATTGCCGACTACTATTGATTTTCTGGTTTTCAAGAAGTTAACCTGAGGCCTTTCTGTTAACTAAAAATCTCTTTTTATCTTATAACTGCATTCATCTAAGACGCTACCGGATTTTCAGGGTAAGAGTCTGTCTTTATATGATCCGGGCGTCATAGCATTGGCAGCATGTTCCACATTGAATATCACTCATAAGATGAAAAAGATTTTCTGGTTCATACGGACTTTACAATTAGCCTCTGTCAAAAAGAAGCACTAGACTTGAGTTGTGTTCTTGTATGCGATGTTCAGTTTATATTAATCAACACTCCTTTCTACTTATCGACATTTTATTCACTTAGCTGCCACCTTCTTGTTACGTAAGCTGATGCACATGATGACTACAGTTTTCCCCAATGAACTCTAATGTCTGTTAATAACGCCGCTTAAACAAAGTGGTCTAATTACAGTAATGAACAAATTCGTAAATCCAGGACAATTTATGGTGCGTGATAAACTTGCTTTGAAAATGCATTCCATTTATGTTCATTCCCTAGTTTTGATTTATCTAAACCTGGTTCCAGTTATTCAGAAGAACAAAATGGTTAGTTATCCCCATTTTCGGAATCGTACGACAATACACATACCATTTATTCGACACAGTTACTAGCCAACTGAACCTCAATTACTGAAGAAGTTTTGTGATAGAAAACCGGGTCTTAATTGTGTCGTCAAATTTATCACTACAGTTACACACCAACGCGAGGTATTCATCTTTTCAATCCATACACGCTTCATTCACTTAATTCTATTTAACAGTAAAAAACTACAAATCAACCAAGCCAAACTAAGTTAATGTTTCGATCTCATAAAACATAGCCACAAACCTCATTTGTATTCATCAAGAAGTGATAACATTGCATGCTACTTAAAATCATTAATAAGTAGTTTGGCACTTATCGACAACCATAAAAATGGTACGGAGCACAGTTACAGATGCAATCAAATCCGCAATTTGCATCGAGTGTTGCAGCGAGGATTTTAACTTTATACGAAGACGGCTGATGCTGAAAAGCTTCAGCTGAGCCAGTAAGCGTGAAGCATCCTAAGTAGGATATGTGACTGCTGTCTAACTGTCTAACTATAGTTCGTGGACACCATTCTAGAAAAACATTGGACAAGCAACAGTGTCCCATTTGGGATTCCTTATCCACTGAGTTAGGAGAATTATGAAAATCGCTTGAAATGAAGCAAGTAAAAATTATGCTTCGAGTAAATGGACTTGACGTATTCACGATAAATTCACTTTGTTACCGATATACAGGGTCGGAAGTGGAACTGTTGTTCTTCTCTCTTGTTTATTGTCTGAAAATTGGCCTTATCATCATTTGGACCCATCATTCAACTACAGTAAATCTGAATTCATGCAGACAGACCTCATGACAAACCAAAATTTTTGTTCTTTGGGACTTCAGTGTTAATTGAAACCAAACTGTTGACAATATTGCGTCTTTCTCGACTGAACATCGAATCAACCTAGGCTTATTTGCAAAACATTAGACGAATATGAAGCAGTCCCTATTCAAATGCCAATGTGTCCGTAGTATGGCATCAAATTAAACAATAGATTTGTTAATTAATGTAAAACCATATTCCTTCTGGCAGTTCATGCTTGCATTTTATCTACTCTTTGTACATTTTGTCTGGCTTGTTAAAGTAGAATAGGTGAACTACCATCGCGTATTCATCATGTGAATTCTGATGGTGGAACCAACGGGTTCATATGAATCAGTAAAATATTTTCTTATCGGATGCCTCCTAGTCTGGGATTTTGCGTCCGTCTAGGTTAACTAGTCATCACAACCGAATATCTCGGTTACAATCAATGCTCATGGAACTGGTCATCGGGCAGATAAGAGCTTTGACTCGTAGCGCGAAAGGTTGCCCGTTCGATCCCCGTTCGGGTTATCTCCATCTAGTGAGTCGAAACAGGGGCGAAACCGATCGTGAGATGTCGATTTCCGGGTGGGCATCAAGAAGCCTTATAAATATCTACTTGTAAGAAGTGCAGCGCCTCCATACTCAAACTTCTACGCGCTGATGATGTCACCTCGTTTGGTAATGAGACA
The DNA here is from genome assembly GCA_014338405.1 of Paragonimus skrjabini miyazakii. Classification (NCBI taxonomy): domain Eukaryota; kingdom Metazoa; phylum Platyhelminthes; class Trematoda; order Plagiorchiida; family Troglotrematidae; genus Paragonimus; species Paragonimus skrjabini miyazakii. The sequence continues at coordinate 184,380 of JTDE01000240.1, forward strand.
TTTGTAATCTAAATACCAACCTCAACGAACAGTCGAACACTTAGTTCTCACATTTGCCCACAGTAAATTTTCCAATTTTGTAAACTGCAAGTAGAAATTCAGCCTCACGTTCTGCTGCCGAAAATATGGTTAGACAATAATAACAATGGAAAGCGCGCTCGACCACCATTAGCCGTTTGATAAGAGGTTCAAACTCAGAATAATCTAATTGTCCCACCCTACATTGCCATATTGTTCGGATCACAAGTGGCTAGCCCAATCCCCCCGTGGTTTGCCCATCCACTTTACATTCCCCGTCTGCTCACAACCCGCAAATGAGTCACCTATGTCGGTTCCAGATACTTCTACTGAGGAGTAACGTCGAAATGTAAATGTCTTTGAATTGTATGAGAAGTGTGAGAAGTGACAGTAAGAACTATGTTGACATATTCACCACCACCACTACGCCTCGCGGTAGTCTGTCCATTTATATACTTACCTATACTAGCGCGCGCACAGCAACTGTCTTCTACTCTAACTCTCCGAAGAGTTTTCTGTATACGTACACAAGCACACAGATGTAACCTCAAACCACCCTGCCCCCGTCGTCCCATTTCAGTTTGCTCACATAAGTGGATGTGTCAATACACAGTTGTGTTCGGCCCGAACACATTGCGGGTAACTTAATTCTCCATGGAACTCACTCAGTTGTATCAAGTGTCCTCTCTCCTCCCCAAAATGGTACACTTACTCGCCAAATCCGCACGTGGTCATAAGTGGGAAACAGCTGCTTGCGATTTGTCTGCAGTGTGAGAATTGAGAAAATATATAATGCCCGATCTGCATGAGTTTGCGAGCACTCAAAAAAAAAAATTACGATTTAAACCTTGTTATCAGCGTATCTCTGTTGAACGTATTGTTATCAGTAGTGAAAATATATTTAATGCACACCCAAAAAAAATTAGTAGTATCAACACATTACGCTCTAAGGAATGTTTACCGGTTTTTTCTACTACTAGTGAACATATCAATGTTCTTGGTTAACCTCTGAAACCTTTTCACTGCAATTTATGTCACACTTAAGTTGCATTACACAAAAGTGGAATACAAATCCAACTGGAGAAGAGGAGATAAAAACAGTACAAAGCACAATATGCTGCCTGATGAATTTCACATCATACTGACTGGTGAGATCTGCAGATTGCCTTCTGTGCATGAGGATGCTGACAGATCCATGCCTAAAGCTCAACGTGAAGTGCCATGTATATATTACTCTCAAACAGTAATACCGTGTGGCGTTATATCACACAGAGCTAGATTTCATGAGCCTTTCTGTTAGTTTTGTACTTCTTCCGCTAGAGAATGTCTAGAAGCATTTCGAGGAGCCGAGGTACTTCAGTCTGTATAAGATCAGACTAGATGAAAGCGAGTTTTGAGATAACCTGTCCTACTTATATTTTTATCAACCAGGTTGACGTGGTGGACAGCCCAAAAATTACAGCTCCATTTGGTCACAGTGACCACGGAACAGCAAAATTTAGCTATTTATTTGACACTAAGTAAAATATCCTTCAAAATTTAGTTATGAATGTTTATCCTAAGGTGAATTTCGCAGCAGCAAAGACAACTCAGTAGAGTTTAATAGACTAGCTTAATAATCAAACTCAATCTCGATCATCACCAGCAAGTCTTTGTTGGGGAACTCTCTAATATGGACATCATCAATTTTCCATTAAGGTGTATTTTATTTGGCAAGAAACCGAGATATTTTAAAAATAAAATCAAACGTTTCATTATATTGAACCATATAGCATGAGGTAGTTCTCATTAGAACAGAATGAATTTGATCAGTGCGCCATGGGACACAATCGTACTACAGCCACTGTAAGAGTGGGGCGTTTTTGTTATCAACCCGGCCTTGCCAAAAAGCTGAATTCAAATCCTAAGATTTTCTACGATGAATTCGCAGCACGTCCTAGGAGTAAGAGTGGTATCTCACAACCTCTCACCGCTGGCGAATTTACCAACACGGAAGTAGACGCGGCCAACATTCCGGGTAAACTGTAAGCGAATATGTATAATCACATATCCCATGTGACTTCTGAGGACAACTTGACAGAATTACCCCAAATGTCGACATTACGAATCAGTACCAAATTAGAGGACATACTGGCTCACAATTTAACGCATCCAGATCAGCACTCTCTTGTCGTCCTGAGGAAGTGTGATCCCGATCTGGAGGAACCGTCAGTAGTGTTTTTTACTCGTTCCCCGTCAACCAATCGTATATCGAACGACTGGGTGCATTCTATAATGATGTTTAGCTTCAATGTACTGTAGAATTTGCTGAATGACTCCCTCAGGACCAAAGTTGCGGGCGTCGAAATCATTACCAGTAGTATGGATTCTACAAGGGACATTCATACATCACAAATCTGCTGACTGACCTCGAATTTTGGACAGAGGCTACCGACGTAGTATTGGCTACCGATATAATCTATCCTGATTCTTCCAAGGCCTTTGAGAATTTTAGATGAGACCCAACTGTAACAAGTCAGGGCTTCGGCTAGATTCAAGCTAGTGACAGAAATACCATGTATTGAAGTAATGGTTTGTAACCCTTTCTAGTCATAATGTCGAACTTTGAAAAAAACGATAACTCAACAACACAAATATCTATATATTGGTTATGGAAAGCCAGGAAATAAACGTAAGAAAATAGAAACAGTATCATACGCCATAATTTTGTAACATTGTTTCTATTCGTACATATTTTGAAGGAAAAATTCCAAAAAAAAAGTTAACATTTCCTTTTTTTCGTTTACATTTCAATTCTTATGGCTTATCTAACAATTGCTTGGTTATTACTTGTGGACTAGAGAGTAGACTCATCTCACTTCTGACATTGTTGACTATCAAGTTCATTTCCGAATGTCAAACGAATTGAAAGTTCTGTTTCTTAGTGGGTGGTAATCAACAATGGCACTTTTGTAAATTCTCTCAAAAATTGACATGATTTGTATTATACCTTCACAGATTAGGCATGAAAACGGAGCACGTACAGGCAGTCAATGGTCGTTAGTTGAATGGTGAAAGAAATATCATGTTGATATCGTCCATCCTTTATCAGGTTATTTAATAAAAAGTAGACTTATGCAAATGAATGTAAACGGACTTCCCCTTCTGCATACGATGAGTATCCTTATATGTTGTCACAGCTAGCCAGAATGTAAGTAGAATCATATTTGTTTTTCAGTTCGCGACCAGCAAAAATATGTCGAGTTCCACAGTTGAGACTCCATCTAGGTGACAGAAGAATTTTATTTTAGATTATTCTCAACCCTAAAGCTTATCCCTTTTTATTTACACCCCAGAATTGAACTATCTAATCCCGATGATTATGTTCAAGGGTCCACTCGTTTTCCCTTACGTAGGCGAACGAAATATGAGTTCGCATACACTAGACAGTTAATAGTAACATTTTCACTATTGTGGACGTCGGACACAATACTAATCGAAAGCCAGCTAACAGCCTTCAGAGTCACCTCCAACATTCCACTGAATGCTGGCTGCACACATCAAGCGAGCGTCAATATCCGAGTAATGTGCAAACTCAACTGTCGGATCTCGTATACCAAAGAACTTGACTAAACCAAGAGTATCTCTGGGCTTATGCAACTGGATTTCATGTATCCTATGTCCAACCCATCATTTCGCAGTTTGTTTGGAATTATAAAAAATTGTGTGGACAAACGGTAGTTGAAGCGGGACATATGGATTTTGGGGCTGACATTAACATTAGTTTGAATAAAACAATGAGAAGAAGAAAATCATGTGATGTTCTCCGGAGAAACATTTCGTACATTCTGATCACACATGGACATGTAACTAACCATAAACGAGTCAAACTTCCAAAAATTATCAAACGTACATTCCCTTCCTGTGTGTTTAAGAACAACTTGTGTTAATGCTGCGGCTGCCCTGGTAGTCATCATTCCCATAAGTTTGATTGTCAATTTTTGTGTCTTTTTAAATCATGACTTCCGTCCAGTGTAGCTTTGACTGGTTTAACATCAGTTATACGTTCATGTGTGATCAGAACGTACGAACTGTTACTGCGGAGAACATCACATGATTTGTGCTTTCTCAATGTTTTATTCAACTTCATTAAAGGAACCAGTCTCTTTAAACTAAGATTAACATATGTGTGATAGGTTGGGTACACACACACACACGTGTATATGCCTCTTTGACATGGAAGCAGCCTCGGAAGTACTACCTGTATGTATCCGATATACTATCTTGATATGCACGAAAGGCCTATGTTCCATAAAATCCTATCAACAGAGTAACTAAGAATGGAACTTGTTACTTGTTTCGCTGTGCTATTGAATAGTGCTCTCCGAACAGAATTACTGTGTTTGCTTTAAATGACCGAAACCTTGTGTCTAACTGGTAAACCGGGAAGATACACGCTTTATTATGTGGACCGTTATCTGTGTGTTCACCAACAACCACCTGCTTAAATGGCATGAGTGAGAAAACTATAAAACTCCCAAAAACATTTTGACCCTGTAATTTAGTCACCAAACCTGTTTGACACACCTGTTCTAAATTCGATGCGAATGAACAACAAATTCTGTCTCAGGTCATACGAATCTCGAATCCAGAAGCCATTGTCGTGTTAGCATTGCGCCAGTATTTGACCCCACCTAAGCTTAGGGTAACAGAAACTAACGTGGCTGACCTGTATGTGGGTCAGTCGCAGATACTTCACACGCATAATCTATTAATGAATTTTCCGTAGTGATGGTAGTACACCGACGCCTTGAGACTCACAGAATTCGTGCTACGTATCATACACGTATACACACTTACGAACTATGAGCAACTTAGTAACCAGGACTGAAACGTAAGCTAGATTAATGTGACCGCGCCACTTAGCGATAAAATGTCAGTCCATAAGTGAGCTCAAATTGGTGACCCTATTCAATTGTTTGCGTCCTTACCGTGGATTATTGTGTCCGAAAACTTGTCCATCACAGGAACCATAAGGTATCCGCTAGTTTCTGAATCACTAAGTACACCGGTATTGCCTTCTAGTGTGTCCTGTGTCTTCTGTCTGAAAACTTTAACGATGAGTGTGAAAAACAATACATCTTCCACTGACATTCACAAAAATGCTATACATCTCAAATTATATGACCTTTTGTAAAAGCTACTTAAAACTGTGTATATCATGGATTGTTCAGAGGGCAGAATTAATCACATTCGGAAGACTGCTCAAAAACTGAGACTGCAAATAACTGTTTTTCTACCACATTGATGAATTGACCATCTTCCGTTGTTGTGTCAGTTCCTCAAAATGGATCTCATTCCTGCCTACTATCACAGCTATATTTTCATATCATCAAAATGCCTCGAAGTCGATAAAGATGTGGATTGCAGATGAACACATAATAGTATGATTTAAGTGAAATGTCAATTGATAACGGCATGTGGAAAGGAAAAATGGGCTAGATATCATGCTCACTGTATGGCAAAACGAAGCATGGTGAGAACTCTAACTTGACGAAATGAGAGTATCGGAGAAACCGAGCCCCAGTTACCGGGAGTAAAATACTTCAGTACGATATTTACAGTATGACAGCTGTAATAACACCTTATTGGAATGCCGTGTCTGGAGGACCTAAAACTCCGTTTAATGACTTTCTTGTGTCTGTTTGTAATTGACCTACATAGATCGAGTAGATCCTGAGTCATTGAGATCCAGCCCATCAGACGACTGCTCCCGTTATACAGATAGATTGTTGTATTACCTTACGAACATGCTGAGATCCCTTCGGAGCAGTCTCATTGATTTTGAAAGCAGCTTCTGTTGAGTGGACAACCTAAGACCTACATATACTCTTTGTAATTGTGTATTTTTGGGAACACTAAAATTTGTTCCCCATGGCATAAATAAGTAGACAGAGGCTAACAGGTCACTGGTGCAGTGCATAACCCGTTTGTGTGAACTGTAAGTAAATCAGTCGCTTTGCATACATTTTTTCCGACTCAAATTGCTTCACGTTAACTGTGCTGTTGAAATCAGAGTCTTAGGAGTCATTGAAAAAGCACGGAATGACTAAGTTCAAACGGTAATTTCATGGCCGATGCGTTTGTTTTTGTCCCACTGAAAATGGCATCACCTTAACAGATACTTAGCTTATGGTCAGATTAGGTATGTCATGCCTTTCACAGTTCAGCTCAAAACAAACAACGGCTTAGTGACATTTAAACCGCAGACTCTATGTGTATGTTCACTGTTTCATTCATGATTATGTATTCAATCGCTAACCAACTGTTCCTCGTATTTTTGGTAGTCGACTTTGGAGTTGGAGTTGATGAATAGATGATTTCGATAGTCAACCATTGATCCTTACATAGTAGGAGCCAACCAACAGTACCAAGAAGTCAACATGGTTTATACAGAGTGGGTTTACAGTTCAATTCTCCGAATTCATCAAGGTAGGTTGAAAGAGTTTTGTTTCTACACTAAACGGTGTTTGCTCCTACATGGTTCACATTGTTACCTGTGGAATAAATACTATCAAATTGCCTTAATCGTGGTAACCAAAGTTCGAAACACACTATGTGACTATTAGATGGGGCTCCGTTATTAGTCGAGTACAGTTCCTTATGCGTTGTAGTAAGAGTGGAATTCACGTATGTTGCTTTTTTTGGAAGATGTACACTTGAACGTGTTCAGTTGAATGAGAACAACGCTATGAATCATTGATACCGTTCAATTATCTATGCGAGGACACGAGCTGCGTATTTTAGTTGATTACGTGGATTATTGGTTTTGATAGCTCTACCCAGTTCCATTTGATGCAATGAGTACACTATGAAACTTAGAGCCACCACTACGGACCAATGGTCTCCAATTTGTTTGTTTAATGACCCAAAACCTCAGAACCTAACACCCTATAAAGAAATCACGCCTCAGACATGACATGGAAAAGTGTAAAGATGAGACTAAGTAAACATTCAATACCATTTTATATATATACGGTATAAGTATATATATTTTACGCATTTTACGAGTGCCTGTTTGCTGCATATGACTAAAAATTCTTACACCAATAATATTAAATCAGTTTGTATTAATGATTAAAAAACAGCGGAAATTGGTTTTCACATTCACATTTTTAATACTTAGTAGCTTTCCCGTTATCAGGCTTTGTTCATAGTTTGCTAAACTGTTGATAGGAGTGGACATCACAGTACTTCTCTCTGATGTAAGTATCACGTCCTCTGATAGCAAATTTCGGTGCTCTATAAATGTCCTAGGTAGCTGTGTCTTAGCAATCATGTAATCCGGTTATAGCTTGTTACTTGTCCTAACATATCTGTACAAGGTTTGAAGGCAAGTGGTATCAAGTAACCAGGACAGACTCGGATCTGATTTCTCAAGAGACTTCATCGGTAAACGGGAACACCGTACCCATGTTTTATTAATCTCTCGTACTGTGCGAAACATTTCCTCTCGCATGAGGTGTGGTGGATTTATCTGAACACAGTAATCTAGATGAGGTCTGTTAAACGCTATAGACAGGGTTAAATAAGTATACCTAACGTAAGTCCACCAAGTACCCAACCCTGTGCTCAAGAAAATCTTCACATTTGCTTCTTTGATGTTCGAGTTTTGTTAATAATTAGGCGAAACGCAGTTTCGTATCAAAAGAGACCGTGTATTGAAGTTCATGATGTGGATCACGTTTACTGATTGGTTTGGTCTGGTAGCATTGACCAATACAATGAACATATAGCCAGAAAGTATTTAATTTTCAATTCAAGTTCCCTGCATGTTGCATAATTACTCATGAAACTGGATAATATCATTACCAACTAATGAAGTGTTTGTATCAGTGAAACCTCTGAAGCAAATTTTATCCTGAAGGTAGTTAGATTTCTGTTTAGATCGGTTCACTTATCAACGAATGTTCTTTGATTACGATAATTCATGACTATCTTTCCAGATAGCATCTAGCGCCTGGAATGCCACAGTTTTACCCTCTTGAATCTGTTTACTCCAAACAGTAAATAGTATTTTTGAAATAGCAAATATTCTCATCAACATCAACAATAGTTTCGCAACAAAATAAACGGTATCATTACGTATATTGAAAGTAAACTCATTTTGGTGACCAACTATTTCACATAATTCTGTGAGTTTTGTCCTCAAAAGAAAATGACAAATAATTACTTGTTCTGCCAAAATAATCTAAGTTTTTTCAATCACATTGCTTATCCATTTTCAAAATGAAATAAACAGTAAACAAACAGAGTTTCTCTCCGGGGCTTAAAATTGATGTTTTGCGATCCATACGATGTCTGTCAGGACTGAAAGTCTGATCGTTAACCAGGGGTTGAGAACCAGTGATATAGAACTTGATAATGCACTACTGATATGCACTACTGACGAGCTCTAATGAGAGCGAAACTCGAGTCTAGTGCTTCTTTTCGAAAGAGCCGACTGGAAAGTCTATGGGGATGCGACAGCTGCGATCAATTGTGGGTGATGTTCAACTTGAGATTATTTTTTATGTTAATTAGTCAGATTTGAATGTCAAAAGTGCTACAGTGTGCTTACGTCATTCAAATTAAGTCAGGTTATTGCTTTAATCCAATCATAAAACAACAATTGAGCGTGATCACACGACAAATTACAAAATAAAAAACAAATTAGTTAATTCCAAAATGTTCTGCTTCAACTCTGACAAGATGAACACAAAAGACAAACAATCATTAGGATTAACAAACATTTGTTTGCACATTTTAGTTTTGCTTTGTTTGAAGAGACTAAGATACTAGATAACTCAAATTGTATTTGTTGATATATGATGATAAAGCTAGTTAAACATGCAACTGTCGATTGGTGCCAGATATAGTAAACAATTTATCCACCATGGTGAGAAACCTTCTGGCGAAATGCATACGAGTACAAACTGCCCCCTAGTGGAAACCTCGTACAGTATTGTTCACGATGTTCCACTGGGTTCAACTAAGCATTATTTGAGTAATGTCCATTGCGTTATTTGTTTTTGGTTCAACCGGCACATTAATGGACTCTGTAACCAGGTCGTGTTTGTCTCACTGATCAGACTGGGTGGATGCTTAATTTTAGTGGGTAGGTGAACATTACATATTTCATAAATGGTGCATATTATCTAAATAACGAAAAAGTCCCAGTATAGTTTTGGAAGATAATGTTGTGATTCTCTACTTATTGAAAAACAGTAACCCAAAAGATGAGGCAAACAAAATCCAAACGGACAGTCAACCTCATAACAATATAACGGTCTGACTGAACAATACTGTGTGACTGTGATCGCCTTTTGAACAGGTGTGTTTTAGACGCACAAACAGCGAAATAACTCACTGATCAAGTACGGTCAAACTCGTTTGATTTTTCCTAATTCGTCAACATGAATCAGATAAAACAAAATTTGGTCTGCTAAATTATTCCATTAGAATGATGAGGAATGTCAACTATTGATTCCTTAAAACAAGTTTTATGTATATTAGTCAACTTAGTCACTTATCCTCACAAAACACCCGCTGTGGTCATAGGAAACAAACAATCATTTTGTATATTGTGTGTTTGTTCAGTTTTGTACCTGTGAGGGGATTTTGGTGTTAAATTATCACGACCATATCACGGGCACTGTCATCAAAATAACATTTTCAAGATATCCCTTTTGATGAGGAATATCTGAAGTGACTGAAACATACAGTATAACAGTTACTGCTTTAACGTCGTGTTGTTCTCATTTCATTGCGCGTTCACGCCTACCCGGCCAGTTTTGGCAAAAACCCTCTTACCTTGGTGAGTAGACTGTTTAAGAGACCGGGTGGCATTTGGTAAGTTGTAGGTTAATTTGTTATTTGTTCAGATTTAGAAGTGAGAGTTCCGTCAGAAAGAATCTTATTTGCAAAGCTATCACAAGAACTCGACAGCATACCCATTACAAGTTGATACATGGACAAACAGTAATATCACTAACTGTGGATGAAAGGACATAGACCCCCATTACAATTTCCATTTTTTCACAAGAAGAGGTACCTAAACAGTGAATGAACAGTACAGTCGGTGTGGAAGAATACAAACCTACACAAAGTGTGTAACCAAATTTCCAGAGGTTGAAATCAATAGAGATTTAAGAGGAACTCACCAGTATAAAATATTCACATGGTTAACTTTTACTTTAACGGATTCACCTGAGGTTGGCATACAATGTTTCAGAACATTACGGCACGGTATTAGAGAAAAGACAGATGAAATACAAAGCTTTGCACCTTAATGCATCATGTGATTACCTATCTAGAAGCGACTGTGCCCAGGCTAAATCCAG
>JTDE01000240.1:206099-234574 GCA_014338405.1 Paragonimus skrjabini miyazakii
AGTGCCGCAACTATGAAAATAGTTCTGCTGTATGCCCATAGGATAGTGCCTCACTACCTAAGCACTCCTACGCGGTCGGTAGTTCGACATACAATCCCATGAGTGTAACTGCTTTTCGTCTGACTGCTCTCCTTTGGCCTGTCTGACAAGGTTGCACCTGGAAGGACCGGAGTGCTAGTGAGCATAGCCCGCCGGATCAAAACAGTACACAAGCCCGACCACCTCCCCAAGGTAGCAGTATAGGTCGGGTATTTTGTTTAAACTTAAGTGTAAAAGAACGGTTCTCACTATTACCCGATTACGTTTCATGGATGTGCATTTTTTGCACTACTTCAACTAGTAAATTATAAACTTCGCTTAGAGTTTATGGCATAAAAGTCAAACAAGTTAGTCTAATGGATATTTTGGTTGTGAAAATGTGCTACTTGTTGATTAGGGACTAACAGAGTATGTTCCTTGATGACTTGTTGAAATACATGAACAGCTTGATCGACTCATCCAAGAGATTTCTCGTTGGCATAGCAAGAGAAGTTATTTTTTCTGTTCAATATATTAGTATCAGGTTTTACATGCTAAATCTTCTTGATATTGATAAGATGAAACAAACAACCAATTGCATACCATCTTTGAAGGCCTTAGGAAAAAATTCAATTCACTCAGGCGACAGCGTCAATAGGCCTACAATATATTTGTCATTTGAAAAAATGCAATCAGGTCAGTAGTTTTAATGTAATACATGTCAAAAGCTAAATAAAGCTTAGGTTATACACACTTACTCGTTCACTTGCAATCATGGCTTCTTCATTTTTAATGGGGCAGTACGTATCAGGAAAACATTTACTGGTCGGTTTCACTCACATGGCTGGACTGATTAGCTGTTGACATAAATTCGCCTGCTATACTCAACACTTCATAATGAATATGTTCTGTTGTACGTGCATGCACTTACCAGGATTTAACCTCATAGACTAGTGAAATAAATCTGTCCCTTTTATCATATACTTAGTTTAATCAGGCTATCACATTGGGACTTACAGAAGCAGTTACTCGTGAACTATTTGTGGGTTAGACTCCATAATAAACGTCCAGCTGGAACATTCTAGGCAGTTCGGAGCGTTCGGTACTGAAACATCAGTACCTTGACTGGAAGCATATACAGACATACCTTCTACAGAGTGCGTGTACGGAAAACGCTTATCATAGCCCCAGTTTCTAGATCCGCTGGTTGATACCTTCCAACGGGTAACTGAATTTCTAGTTGCCTGACGCAGTGCCTGATGAGATACTTGCTTGACTCCCAATCTTCACATGTATCATCCATGGATGCTCAATGAGTTTTACACTTGACGGCTACTGTAGTTAGACCACTTGATCAAAGTTAGACTGTCCTGGAACCGTGGTAGGCCATCGATTGTTTGACAGGCTTGTACTTACAAATCGCAGTCAATTGTGTAGGTCAGTGCATGGCGGTGGTTTAAGCTCGGCGATGAACCTAGCTCGAACAGTAATTGGTTAGGTCACCCAAGTTTGTGATAAGCTTTGTTTTGCTCCACACCCGGAAATCATTAGTCTGCTGTTTACGATTCCAAAAGTGAGCCATTGCCTGAAAGAGTGGTCGTTCACTATGGTAACCAAAGTTCAATTCCAATTACTTAACACAGGCCAAGTTTGTTGACCAGTAGCCCGTTTGGGATACTTTTTGATGACATTGAAAACTGAAAAAACAAACAGTCACTTGAAGCTCTAGCAAGATGGTCTCCATAGGCGTCGTATTCACAAAATTTATATTCATAATGCGCTCCCGTCGCAGTGGAGTTCTTTGTCTATTGCGGTTAATTGATAGATCGGGTGTTAAAGACAGTTGCGTTTGGATGCTTATGTCCAACATGTCTGTCTTTCCTTGAGCACAACTATTGGCGGCATCGCATGAGCACAACGCTGGCTATCGCACACAATTGCATGGCAACTGAACGCAGTCAAGACACCTGGGGCTCGTCAATAATCTTAGCAGTACACAAACAACACTATAAACGGACAGCATAGTACACAGCAGGTACACCTTTGATGACTGACTGATGATCGATAGAGGAACAATAATAAACATCATGAGACTTAGCAATGCTTTGGTTCGATGATCAGCAGGGTCGGACACAGCAAATAAGCTACGTGTAGGCCGTCGGTCATGATAACAGCATTGTTGGTAAGCCATCACGTGACCGATCTAGTGGTGACCGATCGCTAGACGTGTGAAGAATTTCGGTCAGGCAGGACAAATTTGCCTCCTAAATTGTCATGTGTATTGCTGTGGGTGTGCTCAGATTAGTTCCGCCAACGTGTGATCATTAAGGCAGAATTGTAAAATAATATACTGAATTTAGTCAACGTGATGGGCAACAGACAAGCTGATGAATAGTTGCACAGACGGGTGAGTACGAAGACCCATTTTAAAATGTAATATGTCTAACATGAAGTCCAGTTGCCATTAAGATGTTTGCGTTATGACCTGGAAAACGCTCATACTCAACTGACTGGTAACCCAGCTATTCTTGTGACTGTTATTACATTTTAAATTTGATCCTGGAAGTGTCGACAGATAACAATTTCAAAAGAGAAGAGGAAACTACAAGTCCGGTCAACCAGAAAGTGTAAATTCAATGACAGTATACCGACGAATTCAAAAAACTAAATGACTGTTTTTTGGAAACTCCTTTGACTACAATGTGACAAGACCAAGAAGTATCGATTACCATGACTACGGAACATTTGGACAGATATTTTAGCTTTACCCCACGGAATAAGATTAATGTGAGAGTTAATTGACTTAGATCAACTAAACACTTAGTGTTGTGATCCAAGAACTCGGATGGCACAAGGGTTGTTTATTCGGCAAAGCAACACATAGGTTAAGCATTTAAACAAGACCTGAAAAAAACCCACTCATTTGCACGAGGTATACCACCCCAGACCGTCTCGGCTACCGCAGACGTCAATGCTCAGTTTCTTTAAGTAGCAGGGACAATTATGGGCGATGTTGCACTCTGATTTTCCTTCCTGCATTTTTCCTGCGGCTTGTACGATGTCAAAATATATGCTCCGGTCCTACTACTGAAAAGCAGTGGTATGAGTAGTATGTTACGATCGCTCATCTTCATTGCATTTTAAATAACTTTTCCGCATAATGGGCGTAATCCAAGTGTAGAGGATAGGAAGCATCGGAGACAAAGTTAATCGAAACTTTCAAACTAAACACCCATGTGTTTTGATAAAATGTGTTCACGCAAACGTAGACGTTACACACCACTAACTTAGGAGAGAAAGCACCAAGAATTCGGTCCATTACTTCCAGAAAACTAGGGGAGATTTCAATTCCATTTTGTTATACACTGCGCCTAACTTTACTAACTATACAGCTATCATATTTAGGTCATTTGAAACCGAAGTATGAAGAATCCCATAATGAGTTTAAACGAACACCTACGTATTGTCATACTTATTATGACTATTATTATTTCAGTGTAATACAAGATAATTGTCCAGTTTCAGTGTGTTGTCTGTGAAGCACAGAATTCAGTTCTGAAGATGAGTGAAGCGCGGTTAAAATTCACACAAAACTTTCAGATCACCGCAACCAACATCAAGACCTCTTAAAGTTTTCTGATAAGGCTCTTCACATTGGAAGATAAAAAGTCCTTTCATTTGTTCATTAGATAATGCAAATCGCTTCGAGTACGTTGAAGTTTGGTACATCACATGAAAAGAAATACTCATTTTTCAATTGTGCTGGAAAACGATGGGTTTACATCGATACCGGTTTTTATGCTTCTCGATTCCCACACTTTCGGTTGCTGCATCTTTTACTTGAACGTGTTCAGTCGGCCAAATGTTAAGCCTTTGACAACAAATTGAACATGAGTAAAACAAAAAATAATCCCGATGTCACAGTCTGTTCTCTAAACCAATTTAAGCGATCGAATTATGCTGATCGATTACAATTTCATTTAAAAAATTTATCAGTTGCATGAAGCAATAAACCTGGTCTCTGACAAACAGACGATCGGACACTCTCACCATCACTCACAGGTAAAAGTGGTTTAGCGTTCACATATGATAATTTGGCCTTGCCTAATGTGAGGTCTGTGGTGTACTGGTCAACATGGTTGTCTCGTGAAAGCGTGACCGAAGTTCTAATCTTGATGGTGATAAGGATGTACATTGCTAACAAGCTTTAGTGAGACCGAAGCTCGAGGTCAGCGCTCCTTTTCGAAAGAAGCTAGCTGGAAATTCCGTGTGAATGCAACAAGGGTGATCAGTTATAAATGATGTTCAATTTATATTAACCAGCGATCTCCTACTGCTTAGTAAATCATAGTACTGACCACTGTCTTATATTTTCCTTCGGCCAGTTTCATTTGTGAACAATTTCGACAAACACTTATAATATCGGGGCTATTAGTTGCAAGCAATGTTGTCAAGACAACGAGACAACCATACTATAAAAAATGAACCAGTTTAAAGAGGTAATATGTTAATAGGGTTCATCTCATGAATTCCAATGATTTCTATTGAAATTCTGTCCATAACTACAATAATTGTAGGTGATGTGGTTATATTTATCTCCTATTTATGTGCTTATTTCACACCTCCATGGGCTATGATTGTAGTGAATTGATCCACGATTGAACAGTTTGTAGTAGTTCGAAGAGTCCTACTGTTATAACCTTTTCAGTCTACCAACCTGATGCCCTTCCTGTTACATGTACTGTTTCCTGTTATATCTGTTTCACTGCTGCGGATAGTGATGGTGTTGGCATATCGGGTAGATGGATTAGATGTACACTTGTTTGTCTTGTTTGACATTTAGGTTGCAAACGTAATATCATCAAATAGGTTGACTTCATTTATGCTTAGATGTTTGAGTGTATAACTTTAAGCTCAAACCCAACTGTCAGTCTAGACGAGCAATCGAACACGAAAATGAGTTTATTCATGGTATTCAACCTTATTTAAGTTGTTAGTACCTTGTCTTATACTGACTGCCTTATGAGATCAAAACCCTCTGATTCCACAGTTATTTCCGCTAAAGTTAGTACATCATATGTCAGACTTGTTCTTGGAATTTGTGAACATTACCCACAAACGGATAACTTCTTTTTGTAACCCTTCCGAAGTGCAGTTGTGTAGATACAGTGAAAATAGAATGAACTGTTGACCTAGGTGAATGTGGATGCTAGTTGGAATGGGTTACATGGTTATGAAGAAACCCACTTCACGATTGTTCATCTGGTTATTTCCTATTCGAGGTTACTTCACTAATGATGTCAGCGGTGTGCGTGTTAATTTTTGTTTGATTACACATATATCCAGCATTTTATTATGTGTAGAAGATGACTGAGCATTTGATTTACTCACTGCCTATCTATAATCAGTTTATTTAAATGTCCTAGCCATCCCTCACTGCTCTGTTTCATTGAGTACTCGACTTTGTCTCTCATATTTCTAATCATGCAGTCCCCATCTAGTGAACTCCTCACTTCACTTCATTAACCACCAAGTGAATATGTTTGTTTACACTGAATTGTTCAATGTGGTGAACACTTCTTCCTGTCTTATCATCACACCTTGGCTTTCTTTCCATCCTTCAAAAATACTGTTTTATTTTGTTCCATCTACTCATGTGCTAACGGCAATTTGCCACTTCAACATAGTTGTCTCCTGTTTTTTTATTCACAAAATAAACGTATACTACAGTTATTCGTTGTTTTATTGCCTTTGTTCCACCGAAAGCTGGCTTGATATTGAACTTTTCGTTCTCAACACTTTCGGATTCAATTCAGTCCGAACTCTGTGGCTTCATTCTTCAAAATTGTAGGATGTGTACACGTAAAACCCGTCGACCTTGAAGGTAATTGCTCGCCGATTTTTACAAAAAGAAAACTGATTATTTGAAAGTTACTAAGCCAGTAAAAAAGCTGTATAGAAATTATTCGGTGAAATTGACCTATTTTTTGCAGTCGCCTGCTGGGGCTTAGCTTATGTCAATTCCACTGAAACATGTTGGCAAAACCGCAGGACAAAGTACCCATACTATTTGTGAGTTTGAGGACCTTGTTAATTAGTGTCAGGCTTGCACATACTTCTCGAAATTTGATATGCAAGCATCACTTGGACATCAACTCAGCGTCTTCTGAACTCATTCGCTGCAATTTTTTTGCCTTTCGGGTGTAGTATCTCATCTTTCCTAGTTCATGACGTAACAAATATGGTCAGTGTCAGTTTGCTTGATGTTGCTGATCAGTAGAATGTAGTCACTGTTCACGCACCGACAAACACAAGTCAGGTCAAAAGTTTACTTACTCTGGTCAAGTGATTTTGAAAGCATACGGTTGCTATTACTCTGTCTGCATGTGGGCGCTTCAGCTCTCTATTTCGTGCCTTGCTAACGTGAACAAAAACAGCTTCTCTTCTTGATTCCAAACAACTGCACATTACTGTTTCTGGTAACCATCATTTCCTAATGCAATCATTGTATCATAACTCGAGCTTGATGCGAGATTTGACTGGAAAAGACAAATCTCCGCCTGATTTTCGATTAGTTTTATTTAGACTAATTTGCTTAATCTGTCACCTCAATGTTCACTAAATGTTTTAACTAGTAGCTCGGTAGTCACCAATCATTTGTCGTGTTTCTCAGGGGGTTCGTCTAACTGGGTTACTAAGATTCATTCAAAATCTTCGAATTGGATGTTATAACCAGCTACCTGTGAACGGTAACAAACAATGGATGAGGATTATTGTGGCCAATTTTTGGACAAACGTTAGTCTTACTTAGTACATACTTCTTTTCGCCAGGCAGCAATTGCATGAGTATTGCTTTTTTGGAAACGGAGTTCGTCATGCTTGTTTGATTATTAACAATGATAATCGTTTAATTACACACGAGTGAAAAATTGATTGAGATGCGCGGGTAACCAGTATCTGATCAGTGTACCCACAAATGTTCAATCAGATAAAACTCTCCTTTGTAGCTGAAATATTGTAGTAAAATCCCCTGCCAAGGGGGTTCATGGTTTCTTTTAACGTGACACATAAATACCACCGATTCATCGTCGCGGGAATGCATGGAGGCTATTTACACAAACTGTCTCAGCAACCAAAGTGTTTAGTCTGGAACCGCTTATAATCATTCCTCAGCTTGACAAAACTGACCTTTCAGAAGAACAGTAGTGAAAAAAAGTTTTTTACAACTACCAAGTACAGAATATCCAATTCAATCGAGGATTATGTTAAACACATACAGGCGGCTCAGTGATATATAGTTTACCAGCTCGCAATAGTATGCTATCCAACTTTAAAGATTTTGTCTCTCAGTCATTTTCCGATGTGAATTCGGAAAACAATGTCTAAGCGTCCAAAAAGAACAAAGAACATCAACAGTACAATGATTCTGACTACTATTTGAATTGCAACAGATGTAGTGATTGCAAACACACTGTCACTCAGATCTTTGTTGTTGTCCTACAGTATGTATAATTGCCTTATAGACCAATCGGAGCACAATACGATTTCGTGATTATTATCGCGCAAATGTTAGCTCTAAAGATGAGCTGGGTACGGTCTGGTTCAAATTACCCCATAAATCTAAGCTCACCAGTGATCTAAATTGGTGAATAAGTTTCGTTTGCAGAAGGAATGGAGGAAATGATGAGAAAATCATTGAGTCAGTAGTATTTAGGCAGTAGAATGAGTTTATGTTTGCAAGTAGCCAAACTAGAAACTAGACATGCATAGGGAACACAGAAGAAAAGTGTTATTTGCAGCGTACATAATGACTGCCAGTGCGTTCAGAATGCCTTTCAACAAGATATCTATCAAGGTAAGTGCACATTTTTGAAAAGAGCTGACTGAAAAGTCTATGGAGATACGCCACCTGCGATTCGTTGTGAGTGATGATCAACGAACCTTCTAGGGTATGTGTGTACTCTCAGTTAGATATCAAAGATATAAGATATAAGAGAGAAGGAAGGAAACAAAATTAGTAAGGATTTCGTATGATGCCTAATGAAACACACATGGTTTATTTCACAGGATTGCAGACAGGTCAACGGGCAGTTCTTAGCCCGAAACTGCTTAGGTTTATTTTCAATCGGTGTATCGGCAAAAGTTTGTGAGATAAGAGCCTTTCCAAAACCGGCCAAGCCATTGGATAGTGAGTATTGGGTCCATAGCACAGTGAGTCGTTCTTTCGTCCAAGTATCGGACTGAAATTTTGCTGTTCAACAGCTAGTGATCCATTTAAAAAGGCATTGTAAGCGTGTGCGGATAAAAATAGAGCAGTTTTTCTCTGAAGAAACAAAGAAGTTGTATTTTGCCCAAGAACCGTGGAAGGGTGTAACCGTGCGCGTATTTTAGCAACGGTAGCAGAATCAAATGAAATATGTCTGTTGCGAAAAAGGCAGTTGAACTTGAAAAAGGGTACAACTTCAGCTAAGAAGTCGTGAGACGAAATGTAGACTATCGATATTCTTGACCGCAGATAGATGATTCAACTTGCCAGTTTGCTTAGATATCCTTCAAGTATCATGGCACTCCTGGTTTCCTCGGGAGATATACGAACGTTAATGAGGTCCAAACCACAAATCATTGTTTTGATCAAATGACTGAAGCTTTTGTCTGTTTCTACACCTTTATTTTTGTCCTTCTTCTTTTCTTTTTCAAAATCTCTTCAATCCTGCAAGAGAAAATCAATTATTTCGAACGCATAAAGGTTTCACACAACAAAACAAATTAGATAATGGACGTGATCTAATGTGTTCAACGAAAATCCTCAAAATTAGTTGGAATTAATTTGTTCATGAGTTTTTGCAAGCTTGTCAGATGATCCCGATACAGCACACTTTACAATCAAGTCATCAGAATATGAGTTAGCGTTGAATTTTACAACAAGTCCCAGGAGAGAGTTTGATACTGATTAATATATTCACACAATTGACCATACTGGAGGTGCTAAAGAGAATACCGGTATCAGAGAAAATACAATCGGATTGTTTGTTGTTAACGGCTGAAAAATTTACATTAAGCAATCAATGTCTGGGAGAAGACTTGTCCCGAATGAGTTAAAGTGAACGAAGATGACAAAGATTAAAAATCTATTATCCGCCATATAACTTGAAAACTGCGTAGCCAGTATACATAGATGTGGTAGATATACATGGATGCCATACAAACGCTGATACGACGGAAAGATTTGTTCATGTTTATAAAACCAGGCTTACAATCAAATTTTTAACAGAAGAAAAACAACATTTTTTGCGATCAACAAATGTTCGACCACCAAAAGTTATTCATAAAGACAATCACACCATCATCGTAACTGCGAAATTTCGTAGGGTGATTAACTGAGAACGACGGTCAGTCAATAAGTTGTAAACATGTAGAGCAACATCTTCATGAAGCTACATTTTTATAGAAGGGTAACTTTTAATTGTGAGTATATTTTAATTGGAAAAAAATATTAGATGTTTTGAAGCAGTTGCCAAGGTGCAAATACGCATAAACGCTCAGCGCAATTAAAAGGATTACTTTCTATTAAAAAAATTGTAGATAACCAATCAGCACAAACTTGAAAATTAACTGTAGGATCCATCGTAATTTATTGAGCTTTTCCGTACTGAGGAAGGATTTTTGGTACGATAGCAATTTTATTTCGTTGCATTACATCGTCGGGACAAGCGAACACTTTGAATGTCACAGCAGAAAATTTAAACATTGAGAAAAATGTTTTGAAATACAACCTTCAATTGTGACAATGCTAAGCGGTACATATACACATGGATGATCAAACTGTCTTACAAAAAACGTTCGCAGAAAGCATTGTATATGCTGAAACTGACTGCAAGTTAATTTACTCATTTTGGAGTAATGTAAGGGTATTTTGTCAAGTTAATAAACCTAAGCATTCATTTCATTGTGACTAGTACACGGGTGGAGCAGACGATCATCGTTCTCATTAACTGCATAATGCCGTGGAGTTCGAGGACTCACGAGCAGGTTGTTGAATCTCATCTAACCCTGTTGATAAAGAGCAGTAGGAGTGTCTTCGTTACGGCGGTCGTGAAGCGTTTTCTGAGCAGTAATTAGAAGTGAATGTGGTGAGCGTTTGCATACGACATATCGGTCGGGTCTAAGGTGAGATTAATGACGCAGTGGTCAACGGGATTGCTTAATAAAGGCTTGAATGGAATTTAAGTCCCGTTCGTAGCAAAAATTTACGCTATTGACGGTTTCTACCGAAAGCGAAGTTTGAGACCAATGTTTCTTTCCAAATGGGGCTGGCTAAAGAATTATGTGGGAATGAGAAGTCTGTATGGTGTCTAACTTATGTATACTTATTTCTCATGCAGTTGTAAAATTTCCATATAATGGAACTTCCGGGTGATGCTGATGTCTTTCAACTACTACACTCCAGTCGATTGCGCGCTCTGTTCGTGTTCATCCGTGATTGAATTCGCCTGGTAGTGATAAACAGAATGAGACTCAAGTTGACAACGTTTATGCCGCCAGATTGACTCATATCCACTATACCTTCGGTTCCACTGACGTCACCTATGCAGAGACGATGAAGATCCCTAGCGTGAGCAACCAACAGGAAAATATCTTTGCAATCGTAATCGCGTGCTGAGTGTAGCGTTGACAAATTTAGAAGAGGATGATTTCTGGAAGTGTTACGTTAGTTTTCAATAAAGAACCACCAGTGTATAACCCTTCAGCTAACTTATTTATTTCAGATGTGGCCAAATTAAATTTACACCTTATGCAAGTGGACTATCGATAGGCATCCTGTTCACACTCGGTTAATGTGGATGATCACAGTCCACCTCAGATTATCAGTTGGCATTGGCTACACTAACGCGATACGGGGAACTGTGCTCTGTTTCAAGCCGCACACACTGGAATTGATGGCACACAGCCGTTTTCGTCTTTGTATGAACTCGTCATATAGAACTAGATTGCAGGAGATTCACAGGCGACGGTTATAAAATTGGCGATTACGTAAGTAATAGCCTCAGTTCTTACTGCTTGATTTCAGTCAATAGCACAACTGTTTGCGGCATGATTTCGATTTAAAGACGATAACCAGGAAATGTTGTGTAATTACTGTTTCAGACTCTCGAGTATGGGCAATGTTTAAAAACCGAGTATAGTTATGAAAACATATTGATTCTACACTTCAGTCCACTGCGAACTACTGCTGACCACATAAATAGCGGTCGGCCCAGTTTCAATGTTTCAAAACCATCAAATTCGTTTGTTCTCAGCTATTTGCTGGACTTAATTTTGCACATTGTTTGCCAATTCATATTTTGTTTAGAGATGCACAGTCACAAACTTGGATTTCGGTTTGGCTGGATATACATCCATTATTTAGAGTCTCAGCTTTCACGATGGCAACCAGTGATATAAGTGAATCAATTCTGTTGTGTCCGTGAAGTAACGACAAAGCACGACAATCTTCTTATAAACTTTGTTATCAATGAAGAGTCCAGATAAAGGTGAATTCATTGAACTTTGAGTAGTTGCCTCATCATTTCATTGTAAGACCCACGATGTTCATCATCGTTATGTTTACGGATGCGCAATATGGATAATACTCAATTTCTCTAGTTAATGGCCGTTGGCAATTTTCTAATGACCTGAATGATGTGTAAAGGTAGATGACAATTTCGAGTTGAATACAATCAGCGCGCACCCTTTGAAAAGAGCGCTACATTCTTGTTTCGCTCTCGTTGGAGCCCGCCGTGATATGCATTACTGATGAGTTCCGACTACAGTGAAACTTTAATCTAGTGGCTTTTGCGAAATATACTGACTAAAAATGTAACTGAACATGAAAGTTGTGACGATTTGTACGGAATGTTAAAACTGAAATTAACCAAATCTCCAGCTAATCATCAGTAATAGACGGTAATACTTGTAGACTGATTCATTAATGCCGCCCCGTTTGGTTTGTCCAAGAGTGCACTTGGTTCACAGATATGGGAATTCGGGTGGTCAGGATTGGCTGAACTACAATTTGAGTAGTTTCAAAGAAGCATATTTCCATCCGTATATAACCTTGTCGGATGAAGTTTGGGGATTATTTCATAAACTGATGAGCGTTCTGATAAATGTGACGGTCAGATGAAAACTGGTGCTGAACGTGGCGACCATTACGGAGCGTCGTATAGAGGTAAATGAACAAAACGTATCAGGGGATCAGTTGTATCCGATCCATTAGCAGCACGAGGACAAGACCCATCAATCAACTAGCCTCATGTCGAAAATTGGAGGTCAAACCGAGAACAGTTTCCAGGTAGTGCGAACGGATTTATCCTGCCCAACAGATTTACATGATTGGTGACACCTTCAGGTCTATTTCACCCTTTCCGATAGGATAGTTGCAATACTGGACCACTACTCCGGAGTACTTGTGTCCTCGTACTGAATTTAGAAGACCAACTATGATAGACAGTGAAATACTTATCAGATAGCTGAACATCAGCATACAAGAACTCACCACGGGGAGGAAACCGGTTGTGTAGCTCGCGTCCGATCGTCATTTGTGCGTGTTCCTAACCAACACGCAAGTGGGCCTACTCATAAAAGCTGCAGTTCGATGGAGCCACCTGCCTAACCATCGTTCTCAAGCTACTTTGTCATGACTCCTATAAGGACCGCAGAAGATAAATAGACCCGTGATTTTTCTTACCATTGTCACTAAGTGGCAAAGATGAATCCACAGTTGACTGATCTCAATCGCGTCAGCATTACTGAGTGACGGTTGCGGTCGGGCTAATCTGCCAGTTAGCGTGAACTTAGTCCTATAAGCTGGTGTGGAAAATAATCTGATAACAGCAAGACAGGATACTGCACTGCATAGATGATGTTCCGGTTCGCGAATGTGCTGCTCACAGAAGGGGAGCCATAAGAAGACAGACAAAAATAGTTTGTTTGTTCATCAGACGAGAACGGAGTCATGCACGATCAGGTGTGTGCTGAAACTATCACTGTTTAGCTACTCGATAAACGGACTAGGGTTTTTGGAAGTAGAATAATCGGTGGTAAGCCGGAAGAAAAGAAAACATCAACTCAAATTATATAATGTGGATGTTTTGGGCCATAACACTTTCTAATAAACGAAAGCGAAAGAAAACAAAGGCAACTGAAAATGAAATAAAAGTCCACTAACCTGTGATTTCCATTATTAAACAGCAGTTTAGTGCGAGTTAGTCTCTTAGTTGAGAAAACACTCTCGAATGATCTGTTTCATCTGAACCGACCATGACTTTAGAATGATGGATTGTTTTAAAGAGTATCGGAGTGAGTTCGTAACTACAGTGTGTGCAAATTTTTTGTTGTTCTTGCTGACTGAAATATACAAAAATATACCAAACAAGTTTATAGTACTATTCTCATCAATGAGGCATAGGTAAAATAGACAGGTTTTTCCGAGTACATCCTACACTGATGGCAAGGTTCTTGATAGTGTCACGAAATCACAGTACATTGTTAAATGGGACAGATGATGCGATCGGTCGATTGATAGCCATCTATGGCTAGTTCATACAGAAGCAGTACCCATCCAGTCAAGCTTAAGGTTGATCCAAAACCTGAACTAGTACGGACTGGAGGCTTGCGTGGACGGTAGTGCAAAGTGATTTGGTGGACTGTAGAAAAAGTTGCATGTTTTTCAGGGTTGTCGGTTCTACTAAGCTTGATGTCTAATGAACGCTTTACTCGCTAAAATGCTACCGATAACCACTGAACACGGACTGGAAGAGTGATTTTGCGTCGAAAAATCAAAATAAATGTAATCAGTCAGCCGATTTTATTTTTCATGGGAACTGTGACACATCGGCTGTATAAAAATCATAGGCCACTTGTTAGACTGTCTTGTAGGATAAGACAACATAACGACAGTGCGCAGTAACCCATTGCTGTGTTATGGGCTGATCTTACCTCATGTCAGATAGGCAACCTAAGAAGCAGTTAAGTTGATAACCCCAGCAAAACATCGTAAACTGACAGGTTTGAGATGTGGCACCAGTGCGTAATGCGTCATCACCATAATGACTGGCACTAGAAAGAGTCAGAATGGACAATAAATCGAACTGTCCCCTAAACAGAAAGCTCATCTACGCAAACGAATATTGGCGTATGCGTTGCGGAAGTTTTCAAACAAAGAAGCAGCTTTTGAACGTTTGTGATGCACTTAACAGTGTTATTAAGTGCATATATGACACATGTTCACATATCTCGTTTTTTTTTAATGAAGAGTAAGTAGTCTTCAAGTATTCGGTTGCATTCAATTTGTTTGAACACTTGAAATTTCTCTTACGGACTATAGGGCACATATATACGGCAGCAAAAATGCACTTCGTCGACGGTATGTCAACAATAAGGACCGGAAGGTGTTTCCACTCCATTTTTGCAGTTTGCTATATAATAATGGTCAGACATACAGATAGCTTTTTATTTAGACAGACCGCGACCTCAGAGAAAACCAATTCCCTTCAAAAGGTGCTTTTACGAGGTACGAACTCTGCGTACTGGTCGCCA
Source organism: Paragonimus skrjabini miyazakii (assembly GCA_014338405.1). Lineage (NCBI taxonomy): Eukaryota > Metazoa > Platyhelminthes > Trematoda > Plagiorchiida > Troglotrematidae > Paragonimus > Paragonimus skrjabini miyazakii. The sequence goes on from JTDE01000240.1 coordinate 220,695, forward strand.
TCTTTCAAAAAGACGGAACTTTGAGAGCCATGGATGGAACACATTCGACGGACTTACATTAGTTCATTTCTTTCAGGTAGAAACAGCATGGTTTACTTTTTGGATCAGATTGTTAACACACTGATCACAGAGCAGATCAAGAAATACTTAAAACGCTGATAAACACACTTCACACCTCGTTCTGCACAGTACTTATCTCTACTCGATTGTAGTTTAATTGACCTGAAAAAATGAACGTGATTCAACACAGTTTGGCTTCCTGATCTAAGCAAGCGACACACTGATCCCGAAAGGTTTGAGATGAGGTTGTTTGAGAGCATTTGCTTACAGGCCGGAGTTTGTGAAATATGCGCAATACGCTAAGACGTGTAAGCGATGCCGTTTGGTCGTAACTATTTGTAAACGTCAATAAAACCTTCTTAATTGGCTCACCCAAAGTATGCTACACAAACCGGCGAAAAAGCAGTTTCTTTCTCCTGAGAGAAAACAGCGAACCCTCTCGTCATGTTGCAATAGCAACTAGTCTTAGTCCTCATTAAGTTTGACAAGGTCCGGCTAATCGGGGGATTCGAGGCACGAATACTGACTGGGTAGTTCATGTAAAAACCTGAACACTCTAACAATATCCTAGCCTACGTATAAACATAATGTTGCGATGCACCGCATACTCCGCGGTGTACTGCTGATTAGTTCAGTTTTCTGTTCGCTTTCAGTTCTGTATCACTTATAGACACTAATAGTATTTACCCCAATACTCCGCATGGATTAATGGTCGTGTAATCGTCATTTGAAGTACTTTCTTTTCACAGGTCCATACAATAATAGAACACTGAAAACAATCTAGACAGAATACAATATCGACCGTGAGCTCATGTCTAGTTTAGCGGGTTTTGCAATATAACCTAGTCATACTCACTGTGTCATATTTGTAAACATCCAGTTCCACGGGATTAGGTTACCGTCCAGTCTCGAAAAGAAACATCTCTGCCGCTTCTGAAGCTATTTTTGTCCGTAGAAGTATGGTACAGACTTATGCGTTCAAAGTCTGGTAGTCTTGTATTGTGTTCTGATGTTTCTGAAGTCACTCGTATCAATGCTTCGCTTGTTTCCTTATATTTCGATCAATCATACACCTTTCAGTTTACAGTTTCGAATATCATGCAGAGCATCATCTCTTAAGTTTGCGACCATAATCTTAATACAAGGACTGAATAGGCTGTGAATATGGATTGGTATCTTCACCCTGTGACTTAATTGTGGGGTAATCCAACTTTAGTAGAATACTTAAACTCGTGTAAGATCCACAACAGTCCGTCTATCTCTAACGATTTCAACCAGACGGCTGATTCTGAAAGAAACGGTGGTTTCATAAAACTATTATCTAATCCCATCCTGGTTGACGAGAGCACACCAATTGACCTGGGTCACAGTTGGACTCACATTGCAACTCACCACTAAGGTGTACAGGTGTATTTGTGTTTTTAAGGTTAATGGTTTGACCACTGATACAATGCCACCTGTTTACCATCTACCAGACGTTCTGTTCCCTTCAACGGACAACTTTGTAGATATCTATTGTTCACTGCAGACTTCTATATCTGATTGATGCCCCAATCTGCATTTGACGAGTGGATCAGTATTCCACTTTCCTCACTTCTTACTTACTATGATGTAATCATCAATGTAAGAAACTAGCTGATCTATCAAGTCTGCTCGCTAAAATTTTTGTATGGCAAGAGGCAAAAATGTGGGCAGAAATGTCGACAACTTCCATTACTAATTTGACATATAGAGTTGCTCTGCAATATATTTTGCTTATTGTGTAGAAGTCAAATAGCTAGGGACATTATTCGGGATACCCTCATTTAATCCGGAACGGCTTCATCTAACACTGAACTCTCAAGATAGAAAAAAACAGAGAGATTCTCACAGCCAACCTTTGCTTGGCGGATCGAGGCTTGAATCCAAATCGGTCACCGATTCCCTTTGAAGATTTATCGAAATGGTATCGAACTCTCTCGGCTTGGTACCGTCCACCGGTCTGATTATGCACGGTCTACCTCAGGTTGTGAGTTGAACTGGCTGTATGCACAATGAACAGAAATAGGAAGTAGGGTTTTAAGAATCATCGGCGTCTTAAGTTGTATCGTTGGAGGTGGAGCTTGTCTGTCTAGACCAGTCATGAGTACAAACGTACGGAGGTTAATTAATTTACGTTGAATAAACTGTAGGTGGTGGTGGGAATCTATGTCCAGCATCTCTCCGGCTCATTTGGAAGACCTAACAGTCTGCTGGCCACCTTCCCGGTCAGTGTCACCGATCGCCGGCGGTTCGTGGCCGTCCACACTAATGGTCGTTTGACTCACATTCAGTTAAACACAGTCTCCGAAATCATGAGTATCTCATAGAAGCTATGGTGATCCCTGGACAACCTTCCTACCCATCCATCAACCCAGACGATTACCAATACATGTGGTGGCTTGGTGGGATCAACTGGATGATGGTGATGATCAACTGGATGATTACACTGTTTGATGTCATTTTGCAGCAGCATCAACCAGGAACGTACTAGGTCCACAACCTTGGTTCAGATCTTCTCGGACATGACTGGCTTGAACTTCTGAGTCTCTTGGGATCCCAGTCCGGCCCATCTGCCGTGAGGTAGTTCCCCTTGCCTCTTCCCGGAGCCGTTCGACCACATCATTCACTAGTTCGCTTCCGTGTTCCAGAGCGGCCTTGGTCTTAGTTCATGCATCCAGACTAGGCTGCAGCTGCGCCGTGGCTGCTAACCTGTCTTTCGTCTCAAGCAACCGGTTGTTTACGCAGCCCTGGCACTCGTAAAATAGGGGCTCTGAGATCTAGAACAACTTGAAGTTTTTGTGCCGGTCTTTTTGTCCACGTGAGCCACCCCTATCGCAATGGTGAAGATATCCAACCGGTCCATCCGAATCTACATTGACTTTCCAACGGGCTTTACTGCTGTTTTGAAACCAAAATATTACCCGCTTTCAGGGCTTGATGACATATTCATCCTGCTCAACGAGGGTCTCTTGCTTTGCCAAATTGAACTTGGCAAATTTTCACATGCAACTAGCACCGGTGTCTTGTGGATTACTCGCGAACATCACACACCGAGGACAGATCCATTATACCAGACCTCTGTTTGATATCATATCTGAACCGGCTACTTTCTGCCAGATGAGTGACTCTCTGATCACTAGCCTATTTGTTAGTGTCACCTGCTTCGGTGACATTACTATCATGGATCAGACAACGGGTGAACTTGGGGATCGGATCTCCGTGATTCTCTAGCGTATTTAGAAGTAAGACTTTCGATTGCAGATTCAGTTCAGTAGATGTTTGTACCCAACGGTTTCTTCACGCTTCGGGCCTTCCTTAGTCCCTTCAGCTATTGTTGTGTCTTCCTTCCAAAGCTGCAGTGTGTTCGGACCTTGCTCGGTCATTTGATACGGAAGGAGGCTCCGTGGCGTTGGCCTCTCGGTTGTAGAATCTCTTTCCTCAGGAGGAAGTCGCTGTCCGGCCCCGGACCATTGCTGACACATTACGATCCAACACTCCCCAGTGCAATCATTGTCAATGTCTCAAACTACAGTGTTGGAACCGTTGTTTCGTACGTCCTCCCGAATGGCCCTGAGAAGGCCACTGCTCACGTCTCACATGCGCCCATCTCGGCGACTCTGGCTATAAAATTTGCGGTGATGAAATGTACAAGACCTCTGTGTGGTCGACATTTTTCGCTGCTAATCGACCATAAGCCGCTACCGTCCGTCTTTTGATCAGTCGACTGTATTGCTGGACTACAATCCTGTTGAGCCATGATCTCGCCATTCCCTATTGCTGCACGGACGATTCCGGTCAGGCTGATGTCTTATCGCGTCTCATCAGCAACCACAATGTAGCAGAGGAGGGCCGTCATTGCTGCTATGATCATTGAGAACGATATGTGGAATCTAGTTGACGCGCCACGATATTGGATCCGATTCTCACACAGGTAATCACCTCCGTCCAGTAGAAGTAGTTCACGGTTCCTCTCTTGGATGGCCCCGATCAGCTTTACTGTCAACGTGATGTTTCGATAGTGGTTGTCCCTTACGTGATATTCGTCGATCGCGTCGTCATCACATCCCCTCTCCTTCTCGCTGACCTGGGAAAATTTTATTTTGTTTATTCCGGCACTAGCAGGAGGAAAGCAAGTGCTCTTAGGTAGTAAGTATGTTGGTCATGCATGAGCAGCCAAACTGGGAGTTTGGTAAGACACCGTTTGAAGTATCAGCAGGCTGCCAAACTATAAGATAGGCAGGACCTCATACCTTGGCAGCCACTTAAGGGTGCACGGTCGATGGTCAGGTCGATGCGGTACCTACCCTTTTCTTGATCAGTGCATATTCCAAGTAGTCAAAAATAGACAGATAGATTTTGCAACATCCTCGTGTCAGACAGCGCGACCCAATTCACACTAGCATACTCTTAAGACTTACTCCACTGCCTCCTCGACTAGCAATTCCCGTCTCAGGCATATCACCTACAGTCCAGCGGTGGAACTGAACGCTTCCTAGACTCTTTCAAGCGCGCTCTGCCCACACCTTACTAGCAAGAAGTCAAAGATGCGATTCCACAGGGTTTTACGTTCATCCACGCACATCATCCGACCCTGCATCTCGTGATATTCAAACATCGGTTGAAGCTGTCATGTTCAGCAGGCTCTACACAATCTCTTACGCCCGCAATCCGATAGCAGTCCAGCCAATCAAATTATGACAACGATGTCGTTACTGGAACAGTCGTTTGTGCTCGTGATTAATAATCTGATCACAACAAGTGGACAGGCACAAGAGTAAGTGCTCGATATGGGAAAATGCCATACAACATATCCGTCAGTCGCAACGTATAGAAACATTCTTTCTACCAGTTGCGCGTAGGGCGCCCGAGCACAGCATCGGCAAACAGCAAATACCCACCCCTAATGGATTTCTTTTCGGACACATTTGCTGTTTCGGATGTCGACTATCCCCTAATTTATTCATCCGATATCCAGATCACAAACACCCTCCCGCCTAGAAGTTTGACCGACTTCATCAAACGCACTCTTCGCCTTACATAGCTGAACCTTCCGAATGTAGACTTAAACGAAAGATATTGGAGAAGGTCTGTTTTCTTCTTAAGTGGCTTATTTTTCGAGATTTATTTGAAAAATATATTGTGATTTTGGATTTTATTTTAGTGCCATGAGCTGCGAAGACTCAGTGCTGGCGCGTGTTTCTCATTCACCTTCTGATTGGTCTATTCCACTTTTATTATCAGCTGAAGTAGCATTTTTCAAGGTCACTCAAAATATGTACTGTAAGGGACCATCGAAACTAGTAAGCACGCACGGATTGAAATTGAATTGTGTAACAGTGCGTGCTGCCACTTTGCTAGCGTCATTCTCGTTTCCGTTTGCGTAAGTCGTATGCATAACTTACTGGGACTCTGACTCACGTTTGTTCCCGTTGTCTTCTTCTACAATACTATCGCCGGAATCCTATTTTCGGAAGAACGCTGTCCCCCGTTGTCTTCACTTTGCTAAGGATTGGTCCACGACTGTAATGGATAATCAACTGAAAACGGTCGACTTGTATGTTATAACACGTACGCAGACGCTGGTCTATTTAGTTTGGAAGTAAATACATACTCGGCCGTAGGTCAAGGTCATCTGCACTTTACTGACGTTTTGGGTGTTGCTAATTTCCGTACGTGGTTGCGATTCGTATACCGTATATTTGTGCGCTAACTGCTTCTAGTTTTCGTTGACCATAAGGGTCCCGAAAATATCTGGTCATTAGTTGCACCAAAACTCAACTGTGTACTGAAGTGCGTTCTGTTACGAACCGAACAAACATGTAGAGAATGAGGAACACCAGACCACGGTTCTTTATAACAAAACCCACAGATTACAACTCAATTGGCAAAGTCGAGGGCAAATTTTGGTAGCATCCATTAAACAAAATTCACATTTCAGACAACCAAAAGTTTGCATATTGAATGAAACGGTCCTCCCTAGGAGGAAACGAGTGGATGCAGCAGTCTGTTATCGACGTGGATATATAGCCTGTTGGATTTCTTTCGAAACGCTGTCACCATGACAACCAAATCCACTTACGCACAAATAATAACCTGTGATGCGAACACCACTCCCATGTAACTAAGTTAGCAATCCAGTATTGTAGCCAGTCAGTCATAGAATTGTGCTTGTAGCTCATTTCAATTCATTCTAACAAACGCTTATTGCTTATATTCAATTCAGAGTGATGTTTCTGTTCGAACTAGCCTCGTGAATGTACACATTTACAAGTGTACGGACGCACCTGCGACGTTATTGCCTTTGTCGAAATCCAACTAGGATGTCAACGGAATGAGCAGTTACTATATTAAACACGCACACCTCAATGTGAATGAATACACCGGATTGAAGTTAATCGAATTTATAACCAACAGTGTCCTATGGCTAAAGAAGGCGACTTTCGCATTTCTTTGTGTTCATTCCTCCACCCCATCCCAGTTAATATCATCGTTTCCTCTTGACAAAACTTCAACCTATTTCTCGAATGTGTGTTGCTATCCTACCGAGTGAGGACAACAGACGTTCACTTTCTAAACCGATAATGGTCACGTGTCTATGATCGAACCGAACAGGTTTGCAGCGGCATAAAGTTAACCTGGCTTATAAGATATCCGCACAAAATTTTGTACGAATGAAGTCAAACAGTTTGGGCGTCGTGTTTCACATGTTATTGTTGAATGGATTGAGAATAACACAACGTTACGAACAGGTTGTAAAACTCTAACTTTCAGCCACTTCGAGTGGCCTTCCTCAGGAGTGGTGTTGACAACAATGTGTTATTGACAACATTTCTGAGGACGGCCACCCGAGGTTATTGAAACGTAGAGTATTATAACTCGCTCGTAACATTGTGTTATTGTCAATACATTTGCCAGGCATATCCACAGCCCAGTGACAAACACATTACAAGTGAAATCGCATAGTAGTAGGAAGTTTTATGTGCGGATCGCATAAAAACAAGTACCTGTGTGCATACAATATGCGTCAAAACTAATCGTCTCCCCACCAGTTAAAGAACGTTTTTGGCTTTAACGGATACATTCATTCATTACCACTTCACAGGTCCACAAGTATATTCCTATATGCAGCCACCTTGACCATTGTTCTGTAACTGCATCGTGGAATAGGTTTAACGATTTCAAACGCTGTCAGTCTGAAATTGCGTAGTCTATCTTAGATGTCCAGCTTGGACCGGCTGTGACCATGTGTGTACAACGCACCGTCGGGGCTGACTTCGTTCTTGTATAGACCCATTCACGTGGATAAGTTTGAATGATGTTCGTACCAAAAACCTCTGTTTTGAAAGGTTGAGGTGGGTTGCCCATTCGAACCTCGTTCAGACTACTTCTGCCTTATGGGTTCGAACGAGGACGAAGCTGCTGGTTGATTTTCTGTGTGAAGGTTGGTATCGTAAAATAGCATAGTCACTTTTTCACGTCGTCGTGATCGTAGACGGTGTAACCTAGCAATCCGAACTGGACTGTGTCTGTCCACACTAGCAGAGTGTAGATCAATCACTTGTTGGTGATATTAGTCGCCCTATCGCAAGCAATATCCATACGACTGATCGTCAAGCGGTAAATAGATTGGGCTCTGCCAGCTACCCTTGGTCATATATCAGTACACTGAATCTTTTCCATTACGCAAATAAGTTTGGTTCTTTGCAGTTGCATTAAACAAGCCAGAGGGGTAGTTGGCCTGTGCACATTTCACTCTTAAGGAATTGCTGATGTATATAGCCTTGCTTTTTAGACAGTACTGTTTCGGTTCCTTGGTCAAGACAGAAAGTGGAAATCGGAACACGTTATACCATGGCTGTAAAGGAAAACTGACCGATCTATCCGCGTTCATAGTCGGACGAAGTTGATATTTTTCAGTCGATTACAAGGTCAGTTGAACGAACAAATCATATGCCACGTGTTTCAGTGGACAAATTCAGCGAAAGTCAAGTGGTCTGATGATGTGAACGGCGGACAATGTTGAACCGAATAAACTCCCTCCTGAATAAACCTGATGTGTTTACCTTCCGGTGGTATGGAGCTGAAAGAAGGTGCGTTTCATGCCACAGCGGGAGATCTCGGTTGCACACACGTCAGTGGGCAGGGCTAAGTGACTCGTTGTTAGAACTGCTGTAAGGCTGGCGACGGTAACTGGGGTCTAACAACGTCGCAACAAATAATCCAACCGTTCCAGTTTGTGACCCAAGGTAGCACGGGTGTGTGAACTGAGTTCATGTCATTGGAGGTGACTGTAACGAGATGAGTTGGAGCAAACGAAAAAGCCCCCATGCTGTGTGAGGCCAGAAAGACGTGACCAGCGAGTGATCAGTGCTGAAATCAGATGGCCACACAAAAGCATCCAACCGGTTGCGATGAGGGGTGACGTACATAGTCGTGGATCAGCTTACGCGAGAGAGAGAGAGAGAGAGAGCAAAAGAAGTTGATTACCAGTAGTTCAAAGCAGTAACCATAAGTTCGCGTTGAATCAAACAGTCGCAGTAAATAAGCTTCGAGGAGAATAGTTATCGATCAAACAGATAGTGAAGCTCAGTCGCTGACATTTATGCTATATAAATTGAACACACTCACAATTGAACACAACTGTCGCATTCCCGTAGACTTTCCAGTCAGCCTCATTCTATAAGGAGAAGTAGGCTCGAGTTTCGCCGTTACTAAGACTCGTGAGTGATATTCAACTTATATCAACGAAATCTTCTAGTACCTACCAGTGATCAAAATATCGCTCAATACGGTCAATAATTTCCGTGATTTCAACTTAGAGAGAAGTCCTACTTTTGGGGTCATAGATTGGAGTTGACAGGACAGTTACTGTGTCTCCTTCTGAGGCAATCGGGTAGTCTGAGCATTACTCACAACCGAATGTGACTGAACGTCTGCATATGATAATTCATTAGTACCCAATGGGAGGTCAATCGCGCAGTGGTCAACACGGTTGGTTCATGAAAGCGTGGTCGGAGTTCTAGTCCCGGCCGTGGCAAGGATATGCACTACTGACGTGCTCTAATGACAGCGAAACTCGAGTCTGGTGCTTCTTTTCGAAACAGGTCGACTGAAGAGTGTATGGGAATGCGACAGCTATGATCAATTGTGGGTGATGTTCAACTTGAAGTCACGTAATAACCTCAATTTGACGTGGTTTCTTCATAATAACAGTGTTTTCGCCAAAGTTATAAAGACTACATTTTACATCTTACATATGAAGTTCTGTTCAACTCTGTGCGCTCTAATCCTCGTTTGTGAATATATAGTCCCTCTACTGATTATTGGGCTCTTTGTGATTTGTATTGTAAGTTGTGAACTCCTTTCTAGATGTATCAAGTAATTTGCCCAGTAAAGGTGATATTTTTAGTTTTAAGCTCACTGAGTTCAACAATCTTCCTCATTATTGAGCTTGTAAATCGTTTGCTGCTGAAATCCATTCTGACTCTGATCATCCTTTCTGTAACATGATCGTTGTGCATTTCCATCCATGATTTCCACTGGTCTCAGTAAAAATTCCGTGTATATCTTTGGGTTTTATATCGCGTTTTTATACTTTTGGTTGTCTCCTGTGGATACAATCACACACAGTCTGAATATTCTCCTCCTAAGTCAACTACTACATTTGATTTGTCGAGCATTGCAGAGAATAATCGGATAAAAACAATCTTGATCTTAATGGTGAACGGCTTGGTTTGTAAACTATATCCACATGTACCGGTTGATCTGATATATACGCGTGAAGAACTCGAAACGGTCTTTGATTAGCCACATTAGTGACTGAATCATCAATTCACATACTTGATCCTAGTCACTGTCAAGTAGGCTATTCATCATTCCGAATAATGTTATTATGTCGAACGGAAGTAGGTGACGGTTTACTACTATTTATGGTTCTGGGTAAATGCAAATTGATGTAGGTACGTTTCTGAGGTGGACATGGTTACATAACAGTTACCTATTGCTATTAAGTCTTGTCGCGTTAGTGAGTCGAGTTAACTGTGTTGGTTTGTTTAAGGCAAGTTTGAGCATCCCTTCCTGGACAGTTGGGCCGAAACTGACAACAAGAGATAAAATTGAATTAGTGTATGGTTTTACACATGTCCGCCATCAGCTGTTGAATACCTGAATCATTTATACACCAATCGATAGTTGAAAACGTCACCAGCTGACGAGCGGTTGGTCACATAATTCGAGCAAGTTTAAAGTCGGATAAATGGCCGTCTATCCGTTCAAAAGTACATTAACGATGCACCTGTGCAACTTAGTCGGGATTAGGGGTCAGTCACTGTGAAAGCTCGCTTGTCCGTTGTTTGGTGCTCCTTGTAGACATCCTGTAAATGGAATTATGCCACTTTTTCAGTATCGATTCTCAGTGCAAGAAACAACTCCAGAAGACATGCTTGATGGGATTAGTTGAAGCAATAGCCAAACCAGCATCCATCGTAATAGCAAATTAGCTAAGCAGAACATTGCATCCTGATGACAGTAACCGGTTTAAAATGATGTCCTGAGTAGGACCGTGTTAATCTGGCAGTCAGCACCCAAAAACACTAATAACTGTAACCACTCCGGCATAAGCTGTTTTCCGGGGACTGTTGCTTAAGGAAATGATACTTTGTTCACTCATCATGAAGGTTATCGACACGAATCTCCGTTATCTGATTGGTCTGAACAAGGACGTAAGTTGCCCGAATGAAATTAAAACGTTACTGACCACTCACCTCACAGAGTACGCAGTACACCACAGTGGTTTTCATGTGCATCTTTAACAAGCGACCAAGTATTACAAAAACTTAAGATCGAAACTTCAGTGTTATGAAACCAAAGTCTGTAAGGGCGTTTGTCTTAGGTTATGGGGCAACACAACAACCCCAGCATGACTTTCCGGTAGACGGACAAACTGGGATGTGTCTTCACACCTAGTGTAAACGTATGAATCCATTAAACTAAATTAGTTTGACTGCGATTTCAACTGCTTTACTATCAGATGAACCCAGTGTTTTCAGTTAAACATTCAAAATTTCTCACTGTCATGCGAAAATCCCACGTTAGGTTTGACTTTTCGGCAGGATATGACTTGGTGAAACAACCACTGACGTGACCCATCTACAATAGAGTTGGAATGTTCAAACGGATACTCAGATTTAAGCTGCCCATGTTACCAAGCCAGTGATTCTCTAAGTCGCTACTTGACCGATCGCCTTACAACCTCAGTTTGTTTTTAATTCCTTCGATATGCTAAACATAGCAACCGTTGCTATGATTGCCGCTGGCCTCTTGTACTGATTGCGCGTCCACTATGTTCACTAAGAACAATGGATAGCGCATCAGGTCTGGCAGATTAGGACGAACGGGCCAACGTACACATCAACTATGCGACCCGAATAGGCGACCACATACAACAGTCAAGCAGCTGTGCTCAAGTGCTATCTGATTAACTGTGATCTTAACCATTGCGGATTAGAAGGGGAACGCGTGAATCGAAGGACTAAAAAACGTGTTTCACTTTCCGATCTACACCAACTGATTTGTGCTCACCGATTGCACGCGGTCTGAAGGAACACCTTCTGTCAGTCTTGTTGTCCGCATCGTTCTAGTATGCCAACTGCCAGATGTTTGACCAGGTTACTTGGTGTGACGCACGTGGTTCACTCGCCAAGTGTTGAGACAACAGCGTATACATGTGCATGTTACAATCTGATTTTCTCGACAAGCGTGGCCGATGGTACAAAATTCCTATGCTCTTGAAATCGCCTTATTCTAGCCGTTGATTAACCTACTAACAAATAGACCATACATCCGTTCTGTTATTAGAACAGTATGGGGCAGGTGGTTGAAAATAGCTCATCTCCTGAAACTCCTTTGTACCCATGAACCATTTTCAGTAAACTAAATTCAAAGGAAAATCGAGTATTTGGTGATATAACTGAAGTATCTTTTATTTCCTGGTCTATAAGTCCCATATCCTTCGATGCGTTTAGTGCCGGATCACAAAACTCGTTTGCTCCTCAAGAAGAAAACCATATTCTGTATAGCACTATCCCCCATAGAAGCGAACATGAAAATCACAAGCATTTCGTTACTAGCCGGAAGTCCACCTGAATTCGTTTCGGATGGTTTGTACATTGGATAGTTCTGCTCAAAATAGTGCCATTCAACCAACAGGCAGTAGAGGGATAGCGACAATGGTCAACAGTTAGGTCCTACGGGTAGCCGAAATAAAGTTTGTGACAATTTGTCCACCATACCTTACAAATGATGTTACTGCACGAATTCACCAGATTCAGATAAGTTCTGTGTAATTTATTGGAGCGTTTTCAGGGTTTTTAATGTGGCCAAGTACAGCCATGTTCAGATGAACATGGACGACACTGTCACCGGCATGAACGACCTTATGAAGATAGGTTTATTTACTTCATTGCTTCAGAGATGTAGCTTGCCGATAGTCGGTTGGTTTGAATGGACATGGTGGCTATGGCCACAACACGCCTGTTTCATGAAACAGTAGTCACGGTTCAAGTCACAGTCTGCGAACTCCATTAAGAGCGAAACTTCAATGTACTGCATCCTTTCGAAGAGGGCTGGAATGAAAAAGTAACAGTCATTTGTGAGTGTTGTTCAACTTATACCTGATAAAAATGTAAATTCAAAATGATACCATTTGTAATCCACGGGCTAATTTGGTTGGTTTTGGTCATGTTTGCTTTTACCCGGCAAATAAGCTTATTGTTGTAACTTTTTGTAATTAATCCGATAGTTCACCCCCTCCCCTCCTAAGTGGTCCGAATTACTTAGGCGTCATCCCGCCAATGAGATGGGGAAAAATGAGTATTATTTCTTAGAAAGATGACTTGGCTTTCCGCCTATGTATAGTAGTTATATGTTGGCTTATGTCCGTAGGTACAAAGATGCATCGGCTAATGAACAACAAAACCCAGTCTTCTATCACACGATATTTGGAGGGCAAGGGGCATGTAATTCAGGTGGAGGAGGTTATTCGTGTGTTGTATCACCCAATCGATAAACATACTTTACTTTCTGTTGAGGTCGTTGCGATACACCGTTACACACCCCTCACTTTGTTTAAGGAAGCAAATGGTAGTTAACTTTTCACTACCATGGTGTTAAGGGTTTGTAGTCTTGATTTTATATTATTCGTTCAGTGATTGATATTACCATTTGTATGTTTTGTTATGTCATTTACATAAGTTTATTTCCGTCTCTTTTCTTAGGCTTACTCTTAAGCTACCTATTAGGTTCCGTTCATTTCTGTGTGCCTCACTAGAAGGTCGATATTGTCTGTATCCCCAGTTCTTTACTCGATCTGTTTAAAATTTGACTTTTTTGTTTTTAACTCAAGATGGTCCATTGGAAAGTGATTGGGTCAGCATACTACTCATATTGTAACCGATGATCTTCTTATTTTATGCCTACTGAACAATATTCAGTCGTTTAAGCAAGTCACAGTTGCGTCTGATGTTAGAAACAATAGATGATCGGTTGATACTGTGTGCATCTAATGGACCTAGGCTTTTCAAGTTATCCTTCTAGCATGTAAGTATATATATATATATATATATATATATATATATATATATATGTCAAGCCTGACAAATTACAGCAGTTTAAGATTTGCATAAATTTACCTGAAACAAATGTATTGTCCCATATAGATAAACTGCTAACAATCAATATATGTATTACTAGATTTCTGTCTAATGAATACACCTGAATGAACACCTAGTAGCCATCCTGGC
>JTDE01000240.1:234674-245993 GCA_014338405.1 Paragonimus skrjabini miyazakii
ACATATCCGCATGCACTCAGATGTAGCGGTGCCCGAGGTTGCTGCAGGAAGCTCAGCGGGGGTATTCTGTATGCAACGCAGTTTTAATTCATTGTGCCCAAAAGAAGAGACAGAGACGAATGTACGTTTTCACTGAAACGTTCTGATCAGAAAGCCGGCTCTGTACAGCTGGTAACAAATCAATCCGCCTATTCGTAATAAATGGAGGTTTTTCTGGGGACGTACTTCTCCGTTCTCTTGGATAGAAGTGGACCGGTTGGTTTCAAGTGTTCCGTTTTCAGATTCATATAAACACGCTGTACGTGTTTAGAAAATACGACTGGTCAGGATCAGTTAGGATAGAAAAGCGACCTTGATTTGACTTGAAAAACAGTGTGACTGGGGCCATTTAATCGTTGTAACTTTGTATAAATTCAATCACATAGCAACTTCAACCGTCGAAATGCCCCGTGTGAGATACTATATATTCTTTGATTAGTCGACTGTCACCTGAACCGCTCCACATGACTGAGCACCATACCGCCAGTGCTATACACAGTTGAGTAAAAGATGACCATGATAATTATGAAATAGCACTGATGAGAGTTTGGTTTATTTAGAAGACAACAAACTCTTGCACAAGGACTTACCATTCATACACAGCATTACCACCTCGCAGTATTTAGACAGATATTTTTGACAGTATATGCTCTTCGTAGCTCAAACCATCAACAATGTGTACCAGAAGAGTTGATTCGACCGCAAAAGACGCTTGGCCTGCGAATTCGTTTGCTGCACGAATTCCCGTATGGGTCATGTTAAAAATGAAACCACAAACGTGTACACTCATTCGTACAGCAGACATGCATTCACATACATTGGGAGACAATACATTGTCATTCGCCCTGGTGGGACTTCTCCCACAGCGCGTATACACTATTCCGATAGTCTCTTCTGGTCCATCGTCTTCCTGGCGTTGGGAGTTGCTTGCTATTCAGAAGAAATTGCCTGTTATACAACACTCCTCTCCCTTCTGAGGTACCTTGGTTCCTCTGCATCTGTTGATGAATCTCCTCCGACCGATGTAGTGCTGCCTCTCGGATTATTGATCTTCCTCTGGTTCGCCGCGCCGGCATTTCGTGCCACGTTGCTAATTCACTGGCATGCACTCGTTTCGTCTCGCCTTCCCTCTTGATCGTATATACTGCGTCCCGTCTGGAAATTAGCAAATACGTACCTTTCCATTTAAGCAGAAATTTTCTTGATCGTGGGCCGCTGGCACCCGCGTTCCGATTATCTCGATAATTCACCCGCTTTCCTAGGTTGAGCATTCTAGTTTTGCCGAGCCATGGCGTTGCGGATTGTTCCTTTGTACGTGCCTGCGATGCTTTAAGATTTCGTTTGACTCTTCCTCTTTCGACAGCCGATTCTTTAGTGGAATCACTGCACTCTTGCCATATTCCAATGTTCTGATCCACCGGGAGTCGAAGTGTTCTACCGGACATCAGTTGGAATAGAGAGTTATCGTGCTTGCCTACACAGACACCCGGTGGACCAATAACACCAGTGGCAACGCAGACTCCAAGTCGCCTCCTTTAGCTGATAACTATTTTTTTGACCGTTCTGTTGTTACGTTCAGTCAGGCCATTTGTTTGCGGGTGATATGGTGTCGTTCGGATGTGCTTGATTTCCAATTGTTGCATGCGTGTTCGAAACTCCTCATTTTCAGCTCGAAGATAATTTTTTTAGATGTGCATACTAACGTCTTTTCGCTCAACAGTCATTGTCTACATACGGTTGCCTCTACGGAATTTCCTAAGACGAAATCGGGACCTATCAGTTCGTCTCAACACTGTTAATCGCCAAATATCGATGGTCAACAAGCAGAACTACATGGGATTCCGCTTAGCCAGACGACGTGCTGACCGAATGACTGAACGGTATTTACCAAGGGTCACTTAATCAGTCGAAACCGGAAAGAAAGCAGTAACAAAAGCATCCTCAGTAATAATAATAATAATAATAATAATAATAATAATAATAATAATAATAATAATAATAATAATAATAATAATAATAATAATAATGGTATACCGTTTCAATCACTGCGGGAGTGGATATTTAGTCATCATGTACACACAATGGTGATGGGTCGTGAATAAGTGCCATGCCCTTCTGTTGTCAGATCTCAGTATGTGACACTAATCTGACTAGTTTATCTTTTCTGTTCAATAACGGTCAACTTTTCTGGTTAGTTTTCCTTTATGGACCGCAGAAACGGATACATTGCAAACGGGAAACGTAGGTGAAGTGAGAACATCGTAATGATGCAAACCGTAGGTCTTTGAATACTCTGCAGTTCATTTTCACATGGGGACAAACATGTGAATGATTTCTTGTACTGTCAGGGCGTGGCCAGTCAGTGTGGCGTAGAATGAGAGAAGTAAGATTCTCTCATATTTTCCACTGTCCACCCAATAAATGTTGGTCATTCAGTCATCCGCAACTGTTCGCTGTGACAGACACTCTTACATTTTGGTAATTTCCTCCTACAAGTTGTCCAATTTGTGCAGCCAGATCCGAATCACAAAGTGAGAAAAAAGAGTAAAACTCGATTAAATCAACGTATAATCGTTATCCATGTGTTCGACAGCATTAGCGTGTGTATCTTTTGGTCAGATAAACACCATTTTGATATCTAGTGTACGGTTAGTCCGATGATCTTCCATCTTGAGTGGTTGCGCGGTGGTTTGGACACAGAAGCTTTCGTTGACCAAATGAACCGTCAACTGTAGTAGGGTAAAAGAATTATTTAGCCTTTCGTGGTTTTTTACAACATTTTGCTACTTAAAGATACAGTCATGCAAACCACGTCGTTTTACACAATGATTTCATTAAATTAGTTATGTTAGGCAAACAATACCGATAAGAATGTTAACGTGGTACATAACATGAATTGAGATTATTTAGTACTGTTGATGTTTGTAATATGTCATCGAATTTTGTGATCTTTCTATTCCGGAGGTACTGCTCAATGATTTAACACAGTGTATTCCAGACTGAATCAGAAAAGTTGGAGATAAACATGTCATCTTGCATCTTCAAGCCTATCTGTTCTCCACACAAGACAGGAAGATGATATTCGCATAACAGTATGTGCTGATGAGTGGGAAAACGATTACCAAAACACTGGACGATCTGACGCGATTGCTGTTGTTGTTACGGTTACATTTGTTGTTCACATCAGCTTTCTTAGAGCCTGCACATCGGAAAAACTGTGCTCGATAGAGGGGTTTAGTAAGCGAACCAAACAGTACGAAAGCTAGTTTGAAGTTGCTACTGAATAATGTTTGTCTGGTAGATTAGTTTTAAGGACAATGCACTAGACCAGTTTAGACTTTCCTCAAGACATGAAACTGATGTCATCTAGATTTGAAAGTGGCATAAATTCTGATAAAAGACAAGCGTATGGAAATGTGACAGTTTGAACCTAGTCGTAGACTGAATTACTGTGCACTCTGTCCATGGAAAAGAAGTATTCGTCAAGGTGCGAGAAAAAACTCAAAGTAAGAGAGGGGTAGCATATCAAATATTTGTTATCCCAATATATTACTAACACATTCCGTCTATTACTCACGAACGAACAATCAATCAAATGTGATATGGAGTGGACTCTGACCTTTCTTTTTAGTCTCATGGTTTTATTAAAAAGATAACTTGATGGGCACACGGTCTCGAGATCTCAGTATCAAATGAATACTTATTTATAAGTTAGATATCATATTTGGATTCTCCGAACAGTTTGATTGTAGATGCCTTAGTTTTTAGTTGGATGGTACACAAACAACTATTGTAGCATATGACTGGTGAACTGAACTGTCCAACTTGCTTAGAGCACACTAGTAATCATTTCTTATACAGAACTATCAAGTCCACGTAGGTAAGGTGTGCACTTAACGCAGCTATATGGTACATCTATATAGTGAAGCTAATGAGAATACTGATGAGTAGTCAGGGATTTGGTTAATTTTCCAGTTGAACATCACCCACAACTGATCGCAACTGTTGCATTCCCATAGACTTTCCCGTCGGCCCCTTTTGAAAAGAAACACTAGACTCGAGTTTCGCTCTCATTAGAGCTCGTCAGTAGTGCATATCATCACCACTGCCGGGACTTGAACCACGGACACGCTGTTTATGAGGCAACCGTGTTTACCATTGCGCCATTAACCTCACGTTAGGCATGATCGAATTATCATATGTGAACACTCAGCCACTTTCGCTTGTGAGTATTGATCAGGTTGCCCGATCGTCTCGATAGGAGACACAATTACGCAGTGGTAAAAACGGTCTGTGAAAGTAAACTCAGCTGAGAGTTCCGCTGACTGAACATATTACCAATCCAACCTACGAAAACAATAAAAACATATTGGTCGTTTGACGATTATTTTCACTCTGAAGAAACAACAACTTTAGTGAGTGTTGCTGAATGAATAGCTCCATTGTCTTTTACAACTGGAGTACATGTTGGAAACAAGACAGTGTATCACACAAACTCAGGGGTTCTATGTCAGTGTATAAAGTGTCTTAGGATAACGTGAAATTACTTGTGAAGAAGAACCATGTACAGAGAATCCACGAAACATAACCACGTAGAAAGGTTTCAAAAGGCTGGTGAAATTTCCCAAATCAGAGAAAAATAAATTTGTTTTTGCGACAGCAACAGAACATGAAGGCATGATTGTGAAATTTCTGGCGAATGACACTCGGGGAATATTTGGTTATTTTTGTCTAAAGTAATGCATATTATGTGCCGTCAGTGTAGTACGAATTCCCCCTGGGAATGTTGTCTCATAATTGACCAGCTCTCTCTTCCTCGTTTACGCATTGCTGTCAGTCTACTAATACGTAGAAAGAAGACAACCATTTGCGAAATATCTGGATTTCGGCTGGATTCGAACCAGCGACAGAAACACCATGTATGGCTTCGTAACTCAGCTGGTAGAACATTTGCAGCGTTTGGGCATAGTGTTTCTGTCGCTGGTTCGAATCCCACCGAAGTCCAGATATTTTGCAAATGGTTGTCTTCTAAATTATCAAACAACGTATCAGTGATACTTAGATAATAAAAAACTTGTACCAAACATTGTGTTTCATACTATTCGTGGAGGTTGTTCCTCTTTTTCCTATAGTCCCACGTCGGTCAGCCATCTATGATTGGCCAACAGATGGGTGATCACACTTCTGCTCTCCACCTTTGTTAGTGGTCGTTGAGATCAACTGCCTTCAACAGCACTTCTCACTGTATTCTGAAGTTTCAGCTGATGTATCCTCATTTGTAGGTCAATCACTGCAAAAGTGACGAAGAACAACTCGCATACCTCCATGTCACTGGACTAGCTATGGTCATCAAGCGTCCATACTACCGATGACATACAAAGTGAATAACTAAGGTATTTTCGATTTTTTCATTGACCATTGCCAGTTTTTTTTACTCAATACGCCACTGGTCTGAACCACTGCTTCCCAAACATCGCTCTCATCCTAAACCGGACAGTGTGCCTTTCCTTTATCCAAACAATGAACCAAACGTCAAAATTATGATTTTAGATGAGACCAAATTGCGAATATTCAGGGTTTCAGCTGGGTTCAAACCAACAACTGAAACACCATGCCCAAGTGCGGCAAGCGCTCTACCAACAGAGCTAAGAAATCACACCACGAGGCCGGAAATGTCACATTTGAACTGTGTTACCCACCCGTCCCACTGTCTTATATGGGATCCACCAAATGATCCAGGAGATCGACTGCCTCGTCAGGATTTCTCGAACAGTTTACACTGATACCAGTTGTTTTAGGTTTGGTGTTCATAAGATGACGTGGTTACACTTTGCGTGTTCATTGTCATCTGGACGTGAATGTTGCTGTTAAATAATGAGTTTATTTGATACTGGTCTGACTCTATTGTAAATATCATGCATGTTAACTGAGGGAGGACAAGAGATTGTTATCAGCGGCAGAATGCTGTTATCCTCAGACTCTACGCTCCATACTGGTGTGCACAAAAACGGTTTGTACAAAATTTTCATCATTTATCCCAGTTGCTCTCAAGCCGATTGGGAATCTTTTGTCCGGTTTCCATTTAGTACGATAGTAAATAATTGAACTGACGATTATGTATTGTTTCATGTTGATTGCTGTTAAACCAAAACTCCGTTGTGATCGGGTTCGTCATTGGTTGAACTATAGTGGCGATAATTTAAATCTTCTCAGAGCGGACAGACTAAGGTCACGTTCCTTCGCCACCTGTCATGGGGATTATGCCGGTCACACTTATGAGGTCGAAGATATTGATGTGGTTTTCCATTCGATTACTTCCGACAGTTGACCTCTAACAGAGTCGTAGGGTATCATTTATAAAACGAAATCGTACACCAGTTCAGTTGGTAAACTTGAAGCTTCTGCGACCGGGAAAAACAAGTTGAGCTGTGCTCATCCAGATGAATTTAATCAGTTAGCAAACCACAAGCGGATCGTCCAAACCTGTTCGTTCATTGCGATGTCCTAACGTTAGCGGTTTATTACAGTGGGTTTTATAATGGGTCACAGAGAGTTATTGAGAAGTCATAGATGGTGCTGTTGAGTCACGGTTTAATATGAGTGACCCACTCAAAAATGTACATTGATGCGATAAACTATCATCGGATACATCTTACAAACTTATATTATTGTTTACCTTCATGAGACTTATATCTAGGAGACAACAAGACAAAATAAGGTGTATGAAACAATTTCTACTTAGGCATTCTTGTTCGTAAACACAGTTTTTAAGCAATTAACCGATTTTCTAGGAGTAAAAATTCTCAGTTTCTCCGTAGCGAATAATTTAGCTACTCCGATGCCATTTTCTATCTAGTTTCATTCATGTCGTTCGCTTTCTCTCAGGTTCCATGTCAAAACGTATTACGTTGACTCGGTTTGTAGCGATATATGTGGTTGTAGTTCGGTACCACACTAGAGATGAGCAATCAATTCAACTGGAGTTAAATGCTTAGCCCACATTGGCTGCACTAATCAACCAGTCAATGAGACAATAACTGTGCGCCAATCAGGCAAATTTCGGTCCCATCAATGCCCGGACAGTTTCCTCAGATCAAGTACTTGGCCAAAATAAGTTCATCATTCCGTACGATGACAACGTTCAATTGAGTCAAACTGCCGATAGTTATTGGGTCTAGGTGAATCACTGGTCACAAGCGTCCGCTTTGTGCCTAAATAGACCTAAGTTACATTACGTATGCATTGGTGTGCCTCACCTGAGGTGGATTTAGGAAACCACGGATAGCATGTCATTTGTTGTCATTTATTGGTCATTTTGTTTCAAGTATCTTAGGTTAACTGATAAGTAATCGGGAATTTGGTTAAGTTCAAGTTGAACAACACTCACATTTGATCGCAACCTCAACATTCAGATAAAATTTTTAGCCAAAGGGTTTCGTGTTCCCCCATACTGTTTTGTTGCGATAAGTACGGTACAATCAATGAAGCGTATCATAACACAAACGTTTAGTGTGTAACCGATTTTGCTGGCTGCTTATGTTAGGCATTTTGGCCTAGTGTACCTGTGCACCCGTGCACTAACAACACTTACCTCTAGGAAATTGAATCTTGAGATGCGTCGCTCAGTCTGCGTGTATGTGCGATTCGAGATGGATTCATTAACAAACGCCTCATACATGTTAGGTTCGATGTGAAAGGTAGCAAGCAATGTGACATTCATGTGTGTCACCATTCCACCAATTGAATCCGAGCTAGATGGTAGTCGGCGGGTGAACCGGAGAACTACCTGGCCAATCAGCAGATAGCGCGCGAACTTGTACGGCTGTCGTATGACCCTTTTAGCCAATCACAGTGAAGCACACTTGAAAGGTCAATGGTAATCACGATAGGGGAGCAAAGCGACGAATGTTGCTATTGCGCAGGACAGGAAAAAGCCTCTTATCCATCGGTTTACCCGAACACGTACCGGTCCAAGCTGACCAACCCACCAGCTCCCAAGTGGACGCAAGAAAACAGAAAATTCTCTTATACTGGTCAGGCCTCTGGGGGGTTGGTGAGGCTTAAGAGTGACTGTGTGCAGACATTCACGGCAGACAGCGCGTCGTCCCGATGTCGTTGTTATTACTGTGCTGAGTAGCAATGCTCGCTAGAATCAGAAGAGCCGTAGAAGTGGCACTTTTAAGCTTGCCGAAGCACACTTAACTTCATCTCTTGTGGACGACTGGAGCACCATTCATAAACCTCTTAAAATTTTCGAACAGCTCTCAACCCATTCCCATTCCCCATCGTGTCCCAGTCGCTTGAGTGAACTCATCGTGATCCGTGATACGCTTCTCGGTACTTCAACTCAGCATCCTAGTCAGCCTCTTGACCACAGGCAAAATAACCGTAACATCAAAAGCGCCTGAAGAAAGCTTGTCTGAAGAGCGATCAGGAGTGTACCCATATCACACGTGAAGATTGCGCGCGCGCGCGGAAAAACACTGACAAACTGACGACTACCTGCCTGCCTGTCTATTCTGTCGCAATCAACGTATTCACTCGACAATTAGTTGTTACCACTCCTATCCAGTGACCCAGGTGCATGCGCGCGCGGCTTCAACATTGCCAACAACCCTGAGGCACAATCCAGGAAGCGAGAGAGAAAGAGTCGTGTGCGATTCGCAAGCGAAAGTGGGGCCACTCAATACAATCGTCCATCCACAAACGTATCGGTCAAGTGCAACTTGAAATCCAGCATCAAGTGTTTCAACTTCACGTACGGCTTGTCTACCATCGAACGATTGCAACCGGTGAAATCTGGCACGTAATCGACTGCTGTGTCGTCGGCGAAGTATCACTTTTTCAGCTGAGCACGTGGAACTACCTCCCTGCTCACTGGTCCGGCTACCCGCTTGACCATTCGGACGAGGCAAATCAGAACGCACGGATTGAAGAAAAGACAATCAATAAAAGCTAAATATGGACCCACAATTACTGTGAGTTTACCACCGCATATACAAGTGTGTAGGCCAGCTGATGATAACCATTAGTTTAGCGTCACCTTTGTTAGATGTTATGGGCATCTATCTGCAATTGTCCATCGAAATACTGAGTAGTTCACTTCCGGGAAGCTCACTCGGTGGAACAGCATGTCTGTTTGCTTGACATATTCAAATTATGGCTAACCAAATTCCACAGCGTTCACTTAGCGACTACAGACGAGGTTATAGCAAATTATAAAATGTCTGTTCCGTGAAATCGTAACACAGTTTTTTCAGTCCAGTATGCCAGTGTCAAATGGACTATGTTCAAATGATCAACAAGGATATATACAGCTACAATCTTAGGCGTGCCCGTACAAACGAACATCACTCGACAGTCCTCTCTGAACACATACTTCTGATAAGTTCCATCAAACTAGAGTTGCCACAGGCTGGGCATCATTCAAACTTGACAGATGGTTTCACATCCAGGTAAGCTAGTCCGGCAGACCCATACAGCTTAAGTGCACGGCCAAGTGTCACGGCCTGGATGTGAACTCCAGTCAAACACATGAGGCAACCGTGTTGATCATCTTGCTACTGGCTTCAGACTAGGCATTATTGCACTGTCATATGCAAACATCCAGTCACATCCATTTGTGAATAAAGCTCAGGTTGCTCAAACGCCTGATGTGGAGACAGAATAGCTGTCCTTTCAACTCCAGTTGATGAGTTTCCTAGTAGGATTTCTCATTCAAAATTTACCAATTGTGGTATTGGTATGTTCGCCGAACTTGGCATTTAGGTTGCAAACGTTTCATCATCAAGCGAGGTGACATAATCACTACGTAAATGTTTCAGCGCATAGCTTTTGAGTATGGAATGCAAAATTACTTTAGGCAAAAAGAATTTCGGACTAAGACTAACTATGCACGAATGAGACCTGTGTTCGAGACCAGGTTGGATTACTTGAACATTTTAATTAACTTCTCTCAGACGTGGAATTTAGTTGTCTATGTGTGGTCAGGATGAAACCAGTAGGGGATCACATAAACTCTCCAATCGGGACTTCCTAGGGGGCATACAAACAGAAAAGCGAATATAAACCAAACCACAATTTTCAATCATACATGCTGTAAAAATGCAAGGCAAGTTCATAGGAAAAAAGCTTACCTTTACACAGAACTAAACACTGTTTGTTGACTTGTATTCATGTCTAGTCTGGCCAACATGTAGTTTGCCCAAGTGTATTGACCAAAAAGTAGAAGACGTATCAGTTGAGCCTGGATACTTGAGATGTGCTACCACATGTCAAAAGTCGTTTCATACCACGGACTGCTCAGACAACTTACTTATGAAGACTACGTTTGCGTATTCATTAGTTTGAGGTTGTGCGACTTGGTTGTCCCTTATGGCCACAAAAAGGGATTTTAACAATGACGCTAATAGTTTTCGGGTATAATTTATGCATCGACACTGACAGACCAGCATTAGAAGTTCAAACTTTGAGGTTGATTCTAATATATGGTCCACTGTGAGGCACAGCTGAGCTCGTCTCGCACGATGTGCATAGGACTGATGACTGAACGGGACACGTAACACATTACTCGTCGGTTCGAGACACATTCCGACAATCTGACAGAATTCCTCGTAAAGTGCACGCTTACGAGTAGACGTCAGGGACACCTGAAATACAATGAAAGTTATCTGAAAATTTTTACATAACCTTGGTCCATGTTCAGCCTAAAATTTCTTTCGCGGAAATGTGTAAGTTGAACATAAATGTTCCACACTTAATGCGACACTGAGCCAACAACAACCACGGATTACTATACTAATTCCGGTAGTGATAAATAAACAAAGGTAAAACGGCTCAGAGGAAAATTGTGACACTGGGTAAGTGATGTTCACTTTGTGGTAAGTACGGAGTGCCTTTTCTCCACTGTTTATTAGATGAGCATAGCTCACTAATTTATCTGCATTCCAGGTCAGTGACCGACGTTTCCATACTATAACTTAGACAATATTGTGTGGAATGAATCTCCTTGACGAACACACTGACCTTAACGATGCAACGATGCCGGAAGTCTGAGCAGATCTGAATCAGAAGACATGACACACTGACCATTAGGAAAGTTGACTCACAAGGCTGCTTCCAGCAAAGTGGACGTACAATTATTTCGTCCTGCTTTTCCCATCACACGATTATCGCTAATTCATTTTTGCCGTACTTATACAATCCTTGGTATCAAACGTAGTTCGTATATTAACATATATATATATATAAGTTGACTAATCAAACGGGTAAAACTGTAAA
>JTDE01000240.1:246778-265020 GCA_014338405.1 Paragonimus skrjabini miyazakii
TGTACAAAGTACAGTCATTATGAGAAGTTGAAAGGGACAGGTGGCAGAATGGACCTAAGCGACTGAGTCGTTGGTCTCGCTATAGATAGGAGCTTGGGTCAATAACTTGTGTTTTTCAAAACCACTAGAAACTGGTACGCTGTTGGGATCACTATTTGGTGTTTTCGAAAATCACGCTTGCAACAGACTTGGCGATCATCAATGACATGTTACTGACGTAGATTTAGCATTTCAGTGAGAAAAGCCATAGCAAATTTATCGAAAACCTACAATGTATTTCGATACATTTTTTGAGTAGAAGTGTGAATTTGAATTCATATGTCAGTTAATGTCTCATCTGTTGGATCACTGACTATTTCAAGTTTTCTTTTGAAAGCGATTGCCGATGATTTTCTGTCCATGAACACTGTCGTTCGATTGTTCTCGGAGGTGAACTACTTGAAACTTCTCGATTCACTAATCTAATTCATAGTGTAACGAAACTATCACATTCTCTCTTTCTATGAGCACAGTTTACACCAAATATAAGTAGTGCATCGCATTATGTTTTTGTTCGCCCTGTCGATTAAATTGTGAATGATGAGGAGCATGTAATCCTAACCTGTTGGTTCGTACTAATACCATACTAATAGGTTGAAAACACAACTACCGTGTGTATATAGGGTTTATCTATCAAATTATTTCCTGTTTGGACTAAATTTACCATAAGATACAACAGATCTAGGAACACAGAGCGGATTAAGTATTTGAGGTTGAGTAAATAACCAATAAAACCACACATACAACAATGTTTCCATCGACTAATTTGAGTTGTGTACAGTCGATTAGATGCTATAAGATATCTTGTTTGATTATATTCTTTGTTTGTTGCTTCAATTCTGTGCTAGAAAGTACCGGAATGGTGAGCATTTTGAAGGTATTACAATCTATAATTTCCATAGGACAATTACTGTCAGTTGTGATCCGAAATTCCTCTTGAGAGTCAGAAATTGTTAAGCTATTCAACGAACAGCAGTCTTCCGCTGAATATATTTTGAAGAGGAATATAGCCAAATGACCGGGAAGAAGAATAGTTTCTTTTGCTGTTACGCAGATTCTCAGGAAATTTAGCGGTGAAATTTAAAGCTTTTCAACATGTATATCATTCAGCCCTTATCAAGCTGGAAGAAATTGCATATATGGATACCAAAACGCACTTACGACGCAGCCGTCGATGTTGTGTACAAATAAACATCTTGTAAATTTGAGAACCAACCTGTCTGACTTCTCCCAGTCGGACGGTTAACAACACACTGTAAACTAACACAATGTACGCACTATGTCTTGACGCTTGATACGTTTTCACCAATTGTGTACTAACTTTTGCTCTTAAGTCTATCAAATATATATTTGGTCATCCACGATATTCATATGCATAAGACTGGTATTATTGTTAAGACAACAGGCTTTTAATTTATAACTTAGCAATTTATAAAAAGAAAATGAAGATTATATTTCAGTTATAATTTAATACAGGCAGATAGTCGTCACACTGGTTCCCAGCTAGTCCGAATGTTCTTACTTAACCACGGTTACTCTGCCTACTCTAAAATTATCTACCATTTTCAGGTAGCTGCCACCAACAGTTGATATGTTTTACTCTCGTGACCTCCGATTTTCAATGATTCAGCAAGAGCATTGTTCAGTTGGTTCATTGAATTAAGTGGCTTCAACGAAACTAAGAGGTTCCTGATCATGGGATTATCACTTGAAGTTAACAGGACAATTATTGTGTCTGTTATTGAGACGAGCGGGTAGTCTGAACACTAATTACAGAAGGTTGCCATTGATGGCCTGGATATAATCATTCGGTCGGGCCTAGTGTGAGGTTACTGGCATGCTGGCCAAACATGTACGAGGATCGAGGTGTAAATTCCAGTTCGAAGAAGGATATGCACTACCGATGAGCTCTAATGAAAGCGCAACTCGAGTCTAGTGCTTCCTTTCGAAGTGGGCTAGCCGAAAGGCTTATCTAAAGGGGAAGGCTACGATCAAGTGTGGATGTTGTTCGGTTTGGAATAGTTTACACCCTCAAGCCCTAATCAGCAACTTCTGTCTCGTCCACAGTTCACCTGTAAATGTTTTGTTAAATGATCTAGTAATAAACCTCTGTGTGGACATGTCAGTGAAACAATTCAGCATGTTGAGTACAACTCATGGCTTCAATATTCAGATACAATTTTTCGGTCTGCCCCCTTCGTTCTGAGTTTTGTACTTATTCACAGGTTATATCTTCGTCCAGCTTTCAGTGGACCTGATCAGTCAGTTAATCTGATGAGCCTAAGGATTGAAGAGTTATGTTCTCAGCACATACCGATCAAGCAACCCGAACATTTCCAACCAGTTAGTGTGGATTGCTGATAGTTTGCCTATAATGAGAAAGTGACGCTTGCCATAAAATCAGTGTAGTAACCGAAGTTCAGTCGTCGGTTTTGGTGAGGATATGACAGAATGCTAAGCCATATTCAGTCAGCGAGTCCACTGCAGCGTTTTCCTCCTGAGTTGATCTTTCCAAATGTTTGTTTATTGAAAATGAGCCACTTCATTGACTGAAACGTTTTGCACGTGTTAGCCCATTACTTGTCTCATTGTGCACCCGGTCATACTGAAAAATGAGATCTGGTGACTATCATATGGCCTGGATTTAAACTATGAAAACTTTCTACGTCAAAGTTTGTTTCACAAAATCTCTCGTAGCTTCTCAGCCAGGATAGAAAATACAACGACTGCTTTGGTTGACAAAGATGGTCAAAAATGGCCATTGTTTAGGTTTATTGATTTACCAACCGTGTTCTCTGAACTGTATGTTTCCTGCACTCGTTATTTTTCTTTCATTCTTACTATTTCGTTACATATTATTACCATTCAGGGCGATCTTTTCATGCAATGTTCACCAGGGTAATATGTCAACTACGTTTTACGGATCAATTTATCAAATGCACATTCAATGAAGCAAGTAGACGTTTTTGTTCACTCTCGAAAAGAATGGTGTCAATAGTTTGGCGATAACTCACTGCAGACCTGCTGAACAGTAGGTCTAAAGGCGTTATGTTAATCACTCACAAAAGTGAACTGACTCGTTATTTAAAGGGAAACACATGGATATGTCTGTTGTTGAGTACTTGTTTTCGTACGACAGTGAGCGATATTTGTCAGTATCAACTGGTGGTCAGTAGTGAAAGCGGGATGCAAAACGTAATGGTTAATTAATGAAGCAAACAATTTACAGAAAAAGATGGAACTAGAACCAGCCGGCTTTAATATGATTTTTCTGCAGAGACATAAGTTAAATATTTGCCAAACTACCATCATTTCCTTTCTTGATTGCGCATGGAAAACACATGGCATGAAAAACGCATTCTATTCCAAATGTATTCAATTATCGTATCCTCCTGTGTTGCATCTCCTTAGAGCTCACAGTTTCTCTATGAACGACAGCACTGCTGGTCGTGTGGCCTTCAAGCTTGCACCCGATATGCACACCGATGCTGCTACACCCAACATGGATGGGCACAATAGCCTTCTGTCCCACATGTCCGCGGGCTACGGGAGCCGAATGAGTGCGTTGTTCTGGCCTGGTCAATCGCAGTTGGATGACCCAATGTCGGCAATGTGTCAAGGGATCGGTGTGACAGCTGGATTGGGCCTAGGATCGTGCACGAACAACGCGAATATCGGAGGTGGGAACACATCGACAGGCAGCAGTGTCGCCAGTGGAAACAACACTGACTCTGCGGTTGTGAACTTGGAACCAAACCAACTTACATCGGCAGCAGTAGCCTCAGCTGCTTCCTCGTGGTATGGGGCGGCAGCTGCAGCTGCAGCTGGAGATCCTCGCATTACTAGCGAGTATAACGAGTATGGTGAGTACCATTTAGCTAGTACAGTTTATATCAGTTTGTTTTACGAACGCATTGCGTGTTGTTAGCAAATGATTATCCTGATGATCAATGAGGCAGATATTCAAACTTCGTTGCGGATAATAAGTTGACGACGTAATATGATAACTACAAATCTCGGTTTACAGGTTATGTTTAAAATGTCATCCATATATTCTCTTTGATTTCGTTGAATACGGTTTAGTAGTAGGAACATTGACGGATTACCAAAAATGCGTTGGCACTTTTCAAACAATTGCAAAGGATCTTACATAAAACAAACCAATAGTTGCCGTGACAACAACCGTGACAGCAACCACGACAACAACTGTTTCATGAATTCACAGGGAAAGTAAAGTGATATGAGGTTAAAATTTGCACCCCAAATGCAAAATCATTGAGACGAATGAACTGGAAATAAGCGGCTGGCCGTAGGACCGACAGGGTGTTTTGCTCCGGTTGGCTCAATTGATGGGCTTGACGTGGTTTCTGTATTTTCTTACCCGTTTCGTGAGGTAGTTTAGCTATTCGTCAGACATCTACTCAAAACAACTATAACCTCATATCGGCCTTAGCTTGCTGCATTTTTCGAGCTTTCATGGTTCACTTACTTTGTATAACAATGTTTGGTATCTTGAGCTCAAATGCGGTTGATGTTTTTATTGGTAGGCGTCCTGTTATGTCAGTAGAAACTGGGACAAAACAGACTGATTCAAGCTAGATCAAACCTTTCTGTGGATCCTAGCATGCGTGTAAGTTGGACACTTTCCACTCCGGCGAACAGCTTATTTAAAAGATTCGCTTGGTTTCAGAACCTGAACCATGAAGGATCAGAGTGGTGTTCGGTGATTTTAACAAGAAACGCTTGTATGTCTTCTCCTGACCCAAGGATCTATAACCCGTTGCATTCCCAGTGGTTACTTCCGAAAATGAGTAACTGCTAACGAACAATTTACAGCCAGATACGCAAATAACTAGCCTGTTTGCACAGAATATCCGCACCTAGTGACAATGAACATATTCTCTAACAGTTGAACTGTGGATACCATCGACCACAATGCTAGTAAATAGACCGGAGGATGAAGCTATCAGCCTTCCATCAAGTTGTTGGATTACACTTGCGTTAGTTCTCCTAAGCATCATGTGCAAACCACTCAACTCATCTTATTCCAGGAAGCAAGCTAAACTTCTGTTGGGTTCTGCATGAGGCAATACAGAACTAACAAATCGCGTATACAAGACAGGTTTACCAGCGCAAGACCCACAGACAGTTTTAAGTCCAGTTGCTCCTACTAAAAATAGAAGTAAATAGTGTCTACTGACGGATGATTAACATGAACTACATTTGTCTATCAGTCATACGGTTGTGGGTTCGATCCCGGTCTTCTCGGCTATGGTTAGACAGTCTCGCAGTAACCTGTAATGCACAGACTGTAAGCTGAGGCTTCTCCCACTGACTGGGTGAGTGGGTTTAGAGATAACCAAGTGATATATAATTTTTCTTCCTAAGTCTGTTTCTCACGTACAGCTTTTACAAGCAAGTAAACATTTCGGTTACTACCCAATGCATCCCTCGAATAAAGTCAATATCTTAGGAAGACTTAGGGAAGCTGAGTTACTAAACGTCAAGTCAATGATTCTCATGTGTCCGGGCATAGGTAACTTGATCTTATGTGGTCTAAATGTAAACAGGTGTGAACGAAATTTCTGATGTGTAAATCAAAGACCAAATTTATTATATAACTTGTTTTCAATATTGCTTTACTTAGTCTGGAGGAAGATCTGTAAAGTTTAAACTTTCATTTTTATTCCGTTGAAGAACATTCCACATCATTTTGAAGAGTAATGACTTACTAAAAGCGTATACAAAATTTTGATTATGGTTTAATTTCGACAACCTCCCCCCCCTCATCAACAACCCCATCAAAATGTGATCTGTGCAGTGATAGCACTTGACAAAACTCGAATGGGTCCCACTATATCCATCAACCGTCCCAACATTTTTTGTCATGTCTGACGATATAGTATCATGAAGTGACCGATCTAGCCTGCAAAATCGACAAACTAATTCTGCCCATATATTTTGTAATGTCTAACTGAATCGACACATGTCAAACAAACAAAAAGAACACTGGGATGCTGATGTTGTTATATGAACGACATAACAAGGGGTTCAGTATTGTGGTGCGTTTCGGTGTAGTTAATACTTCCCAAACATGGAATGTGATATCGGATGTATCCAGGGTGAACTAGACTGAGTCCAGTTGATCTTTGAGCAGGGCATACAGTTAAATCCCACTGTGTTGCCTCTTGTTTTACATGGCACTTACTTAAGGGGGGTTAGATGACTGGTTGCTATGCGGGGTGGGGTAGGAGATAGAGTATTGCGAACTAGATACTTTGAATTTTCTGTCAACACAGTTTTAAAATACTTCGAAAGGAATTCAGAGACATGTCATCGTGTGCCCTTGTATTATCAGCCCGTATTTAATGCTCACTCTGAGATGCGATAAACCGGTGGGTACAATAGTAAGCGGTAGGTATCGATAACATTTTCATTCGGTTTGCAAGCTAATTGGTATTTCTCGTTATCATGTATTCGTATAACGAATTGCTAGGACACGCGTTAGAATGGTAGTAGTTTTCCAATTTTCAGGAAAGACCATTGTAATTGTGAGCTGTTTTGATGTTATAATTCAGGGAAGCTGAGTTTGTTAGTTGGTTTAGGACCATGAACATTACCTTGTAAGTTATACCATGAAGATTTGCCTTAGAAATTTTTTGTAAACACTGACTTCGAAAATGAGTCGTTCTCTAGACTGCAAGAAAAAACGGCAGAATTATCATTCCCGGCAATCCGTCACTTTACAGGTTTATCGATTACTTGCTAGATTGAATATTTGGTTGGTCTGAGTCGATCTCACTCCCGAAGGTGAAACTTACGATAACCTACTGTTTAATGCACATTAAACTGGCTATAAGACACGTGAATATGTACAAGCATGCAAGCATGTATGTAGGCATAGTCTCGTATGGTCACGTTCCAAAGCCAAAAGTCACATTTGACTGACAGCAAAGAAGCAGTGGTCAGTATCTCCTTTCTTTTGAGACATCGTTTTACTGGTTGTGGTGGTGTCGATCGTCATCCACACACTCTTCAGATGGTGGGGTGCACACTGTACGCAATGTCTACGTCGAATGAGAATCGACTAGATTCTAACCGTAGGTAGCGTATGCAGATTGGGTATTGATCAATCAATCAATCGATCGATCGACTTGAAAAGATTGACACTAGTCGGTAGATGAGTTGATGAGAGGCAA
The DNA here is from genome assembly GCA_014338405.1 of Paragonimus skrjabini miyazakii. Taxonomy (NCBI): domain Eukaryota; kingdom Metazoa; phylum Platyhelminthes; class Trematoda; order Plagiorchiida; family Troglotrematidae; genus Paragonimus; species Paragonimus skrjabini miyazakii. The sequence continues at coordinate 254,017 of JTDE01000240.1, forward strand.
CTCCGAAACCACAAATGGTTCATGGATTGACACCTGTAGGTGATACATACACAGGGTGCACAAAATACTACCTTCTATCAAAAAGTCTCTTGTATATTTCGAACACGGCCTCTACAGTTTGGTACATTAGAAATTAGATACAACGTTACAAATTTATCCCTCTTTCATTTTGTCGACATAGGTATCATGGTAGGAAAACAAATGAAATCTCGCCCAGTTTGAATCCTGTATATCAGTGGACTGTCTCAAATGTTTTGTTTCCAACAGTACTGTAAGTGATTTCAGCTTATGCAACAGATGTCGGTCTCAGCGTCATTAATCGACATAAACCCACGAGAAATAAGCAATCCTGCAAAGCTAATATCGATTGCGTGACTCGTCAAGTCCATCTGGATTTCTTACGTCATGCTGATGTCATCGCACTGTCTATTCGCCTAAGATCATCTCATTTTCATTCACCAGTCTCATATGCGAGAGCAATTATCACAGATATCGGGGGCTTCACAACAATTTGGGATGTTTACGATCTTCTAATTATTTTGCATAGTTGTTTAGATTGTTGATACAAAGGGAAATTGCTCAATTACCTGTCAAGTCACTTTGGCAGAGCACGTATAACGAAACGGTTTTAGCAGATTTATTAAGCGCAGACCGTTTATCTGTTACCATGCGGGGACAATGAATGACACAGTAGATTGTCCACTTAAGTTTGTCTGAGAGGTCGTAAGGTCATACCGGAAAATAGGCATGCTTCGGTGAAAAGACGACACGTGGCTCTCGTAACTCAGTCACACGTGTCTTTACACGTGTAACTGTTTCATTCCCGTTAACAATTTTGATCGGTTCGTATCGTGTAGTTACAAACATTTGGGGTGATCATAAGCTGATATTTCTTCATGGAAGTGTATGATGAATACATATGAAGTAAAAATGGAAATGGTAGACAAATGGACCATTTTTTAAAACTATGATTTAGCTACTGGACTGAAACAGGACATCATGATTATACCTAGCATAGTAATTAACTAATTTGCACAAATCAGACCATTTCTGTTGTTGATATGGATTGGGAAATTTGGTCTGTTAAGAACTGGGCGTATCTCTTGTATTCCAATAAACTGTTCATTCAACTCTTTGAGAAAAAGATAGCACTATACTCGAGACAGGCTCTGGTTAAATCATATCATTAGTGTGAATCTTTATCACCGTTAGGATTAGAACATCTACCGCACTGTCATGAAGCAACCCTCTTGACCACTGTGCCATTGGCCTCATACTAGGCACGACTGACCCCTCATATATGAACGCCCAGCCATATTCCCATATATACCATATATATACCAGTTTTACTAGTAATCAAAAGTAATGTAGCTTGTACATATTTTCATATCGTTGACAATCACTATGATCTGTTTTTATTTTCAGTTTCTCGTCTTATGGGAGCTACTAATGCTGCAATGGCTAATGCTTATCCTGGACATTTGAGTCCAAATATCAGCTCTGGCTTCGCAAGCAATTGCGCACCATCATTGAATTATATAAACAGCTACGGTTTGTCCTGTGCAGCCTATCCAGAATTCAACAGTACTCACTTTGGCTCTTTCGGTAGCCCAAGCTCATCGATTGGTCCTCTGCATTCTGCCGGACATTCTACAAGCCCGAGATCAACAGCCGGTGGCGGGGGCGGCGGTGGTGGTGGACCGTCCAGCAGGAGCCGTCATCCCGGAAATGGTCTGAACGGTAACAGCGTTGTCTCATCTTGTGCTTCTTTGCTCCACTCTGGTCAGCCAACATCATTTCACTCGTTTGGTTCTGGTCGTCGATCCGGAGATTCTGCAGATTATGCGAATCACGGCTCCAGCGCATTCGGACTACATACTTCTCCATATAATGCAGCCATGTTGGCCTACGAAAAGCACCAAAAAGCTGTCGCAGTTGCCGCGGCTGCTGCTGCCGTTGCTGCCAGTGGAATACATCACCACCATCATCCACATTCGTCTGTACAGCTTCAACAATCACATCAGCAACAGCAGCAACAGCAACTTGTAACAAATCGACCTGCAAGCACAGGAGGTGGAGTGCATTCATCGTTACATCAGTTACCTCATTCATTACATCACATGCATAATCCACATACGGCTTCGTTTCGAGGTTTGTCACAACGTCGTAAACGTCGAGTTCTGTTCACACAAGCACAAGTATACGAACTAGAAAGAAGATTCAAACAACAGAAATATTTATCAGCCCCGGAACGTGAGCATTTGTCTCAAATAATCAATCTGACTCCCACTCAGGTATGTGGTACAGTTGTGAGCATTTAGCGGTTTTGCCTAAGAAATAACACATCGTGTAATAAGTTATAGTTTAATACTGAAGTGCATCAATTTCTTCAAAGACTTTTATACTTGTGTCGTGAAGTGTTCCTCGGGGTGACATTTAAAAAAATACCATCTGAGCATGTATATGGTTGCGGCTGGACTCAGAGTGAACAGTAAAACAACGAGAACCAGATGGATTCGGGGCAAAAATACCGGAAGTTGTATAATCGATTCTTAGTTGTCGCATCACTGTGACCCATCGCGGTATCTTGGGCCAACAATACAAGATGCTTGTGATCGTTCAGGGATTAGTAAGCTCATCTCAGCAGGCTGCAAAGTATATCATATTGTAATGTATAGCGAGAGTTGGAATGTGCTAGGTACATACATTTTGCATCGAGCGGTCTAAGGAAGATGGTTTCGGCTTGATGCGGTAGGTGGTACAGTCATATTGGTGGTCATCTGGGCTCATAACTACTTTTGGATGCAATCTACGACTTGAGTTCTCCATACCCGGTGCATATCGGAACAAAATGAAACAATATAACACACAACGTACTTCTATGCCATTTTGACTGTTAACGCAGAGAGAAAGAAGTTGCAACAAACGAAATTGAATGGTTTAAAATGGTGTAAAAATGTTTAGATATAACCTGTGAATGATCTTTGTAAGAAAATGCTTTTCCCAGTTACTATTCTTTTACAAACTATACATTCAATTCACCGTTGAGCTTCCCCTACAAAAATGGGGAGATAGGTATTTATCTCTAGAATGGAATCCGGACTCAGAATCCATAATTACAATAGTCTGCATAAACAGTGAAGAACAAGCCATTTAAAGTTGTTTTCCCCCATTACTAGAGTTAGTTTAAATTCCACGATATATAGGGTAACTTTCAACAGATTATGTCTGTCAGTACTGTTCCTTGTCTACTCTTAATGTGAGACGCTAATCACTCCGGATCCATTTCCTGGTTTATTAAAATAGGTGAAAATCTGGTTTCAAAATCATCGGTATAAATGTAAACGTGCGCAGAAGGACAAAGAAACTGGTAGCCTAACCGAAAACCCGACGTCCACCATGGTTGAAGTGTGTCCACACTCACAGTCACAATCCCTTGGACGTCAGCCTCGTGAATCGCAACGCTCGACCTCCAGATCCACTGCAAACAACCTCAGTCAAACTGGGGGATTTGCCAGTCGCAAACCGGATTGCGTCGGGCCCATGGAACCAGACGATGATGCTGGTTTGCAGTGCAACCTGACCGGACTTAGTGAACCCGCGTTGAGTACAGACATATCCAACTGCTCGGAGTCGTCTTCCCTGAATGACTATCCAGAAGATCATCCATCCGGCATGCAAGCACGTCAAAATGGCGAACGTAAGATAGGTGCAAAAGCAAATCATCACTATTCAACAACAAGTTTGTTGGATAATACACTGGCAGCGCGAAAACAGGTGATAGCACGGACTGATAACCCGAGTCCGACCAATAGTCAGATTCAATCTCCACAATGTGATCCGGTTGACAGCAGACTGAATTTTCTGCGCTATTCTGATTCAGGCACAACAGAATCCTACAACGAGGCTCATATAACTATTTCCAGGCTCGACTCCTCACATCTGGCATTTCAAGCGTTGCGTTCGTCTAAACAACGTGATTTTAACGTTGCACCTGAAGATTTACCATCTCGACAACAACATCATCAACAAATAGGAATGGATGTTACCAGAAACGCAATCAGCTATTCATCTAATCCCTTCACCAACTACCAATTCCCCACATCTACATACTATCCCCCTATATATAATCCATCGCCACCATACATGCCACCAACACAACAATCCAGTACGGGACGAATCAGTTCTACCTCACTGTTCGATCCGCCGTTATCTACCAATCTGATCTCCGAAACGACGATGCCGTTCCGTCTGGAAGTGAAAAAGTTTGAAGCTCCACCCCAACCGCAGTCTACACAACGAACTCAACCTGCTGACTTGTTCAGTCCATCCTGTGTTAACAAAAAATCGCCATCTCTGTCTCATACTGATTCACCGTCCTCTTCTCTGTCTGCTGCACCACAGAGCGTTTACTCTGCACAGTTAACAAATATGATAATGGCACCAGCAAGCCAGTTCCCACAGTCTGAGCGTAATCAAACAGATCCGGTTGAATTGTCCTTACTGGAACGGTTCCAGATCGGACGACATTTTACTGATGAGGACAACCCAGTGGTAGCAAGAAACCCCGGTGGTATTAATGCCATTCTTTTAAAGCATAACCAAAAGCGTACCTGCTTGTCCACAGTAATAGAGGGATCCGAAAATCGAAATGGTACAAAGCAAGAACAAGATTACCGGAACTACAAGAAATATGGTCAATCGGAAACTGTGATTTCCTCCTCCTCCTCCTCCTCTGCCGCCGCTTACTCCCCGAAATCTTCCCAATCGGCAACAAACCCAGAACTTTCTGCTACTACGGTCGAAACGCTCGGCCTACCTCCTGTTTGTATGAAGGAGATTACCATGGCCTCAATTTGAATAACCGCTGCGATTTTCAGGTTGCAACAGATTACGGCTATATCGTTATTCTCCCTCTGTTAGTTGTCCAGTTTCCTATCACCTTTTACGTTTTTCCAGTCACTTCTGTGTCTTTATCAGTTGAAGGAAGTGAACTTATGACAGTATGATATACTAAAAAATACGTGAAACTTTACAATTTGTCATTCTTAAATCTACTTGGTCGGAACAAACTGCTGACTTGTAAGATAGGATTTCTACTGGCGAGTCGAGTAGTTGGTTGATTGGGATATCTACGAATATATTTACCTAACCAGTGAGATAACTTCAGTGCATACTCATAAGACAGGAACTAGATTTGTAGATGCCCGGTTGATTTTATTATGCATGGAAAGTGTCCGCCGACTGTTCCTCGTTGAAAATGGCAGCTTATGCACGATAACAGTGGATTCACCATGTGAGCTAAGAGTCTTCAGGGAAGGCAATCGGATTATCTTTGCCTCTAAGGTGCACTCCCGTCATCGAATTCACTGACTCGGGCGCGTTTCTTATATCTTACTTCATTGAGTAGATGTGGAATTGAATGCCAGCTAAAAGAAACGGTTCAGCGAACAGAAAATTAGTTGACTTTGAGGTATGAGACAAGTAACATTGGGATTTATCTCTGTTGTCTCAACAAACTCCCGGTACGGTACTCAAAGATCCTAAACATTTATGGTTACATGCACTATTATATACGGTACAGACTCTTAAACAGGGGCACCCGCGTTCAGGATTTGTTAGAACATGAATACACTAACCCATTTTTTTCTGTTAGTCTCATATGTTGTAAGGTACTTGGCCTGCAGTTGTACCAGACTTTTCTTCAACTACATATGTAGGTGCTGTGCGCAAGCCGATTTCAGAGGAAGTGGCCGGGATACATGTTACTTCTGATTTGACAGACATGGTTAGCATTCACAATGTACCATGGTGTATGTATAATAACTACGTTGAATTGTTTTATACCACTTAGTATCTTTGTTAAAATGTTCAGCATTATGTTTACAGGCGGTATTTCGGATGCCGCTAACATCGTGCACTCCAAAATCAACAACGCATCTCAACAAGAGCTATGTATATTTGGAGGATCAGAAACAGCCTTCTTTCGTCAACCATTTTATATTCGTGGTTGCCACCAATCTGTCAAACAGGCTGTTTACCCAACAAGTCTAATTCCCAAGGCATTCATATGTGACATTCGCATCGAGCAAAGCAGAGAATTAGCACTAGGGTAAACGATTCATCAACTCTAAATGACCTTTAACGTCCTCTGGATACAAACACTAGAAATTGTAGCATTATACAAAGCAGATCCAAGTTTAATGATCGGCGAAGTTCTGTTTCATCCAGTCTGGCTGACGATTTCTAACTCAGTGGATTTACTAGAAAATTAAGAATCGTAAGCGTTGGATATGTGACTTATAGGACGTTACATCTAGGTCGTGAGCACAGACCGGAGCTTTCTCCTAGTGTTTTCATAGCTAGAGGGCATTAGTCATTTTTCATTTTTACACCTACTAATGAAGAGTTGCATAACCAATAATGTTCAGTCCGGTCGAGACAAGCAGTTGAACACAACTGCCATCAATGAACTGGTGGATGATTGTAAGATCATCACGTATGACAGAGAACTGGATAGTGCCGGACATGTAAACGTTAGTGTTAGGCCAGAAGTTTACCTATGAGACCACAGGGAAGCGAACATTGGGGCTACAGTATTGCATGCGAGTTATGTCTCTGTTGTATTTCCTTTTCTCTTGCACTGAAATCGATCAGTCTGTGAGAATTAGAGGCACATAGGTTGAGGGGAGTAACCTGACCTACATGAACAGCCACCAAGTTCCAGAGCATACAACTTAGATGTTGGCAGTATTGGAAGAAACTGGGTGAGGTATATGTTATTTCCGAGTTCCATTTTATGCTATGTGACAAATCATCCTCTTATTCATACCCTTTAAGCAAGTCATATATATACGCGATTACACCGAAATACTGCATAACTGCGGCTGGAACACTATGGCGAGGCGATTAATTTTGACAAACCCCTCGTGAATTCTGACTGTTCTGTTGACCCCATTTTAAAATAATCACATTACTCATTGGTCACATGCACAGGCCCTTCTCAATGGAAGCACCATGGGAATATCAATCGTATTGTGCATCATTTATGAGTTGCGTAACAAGTTGGAAACCTATCTGTCTCGATAGAGTCACCACAGTTGGAAAGTGGTCACCGATCATGACCAAGCAAGTACCGTATTGGCAGGCCACGTGGATCTCAAAAATTTCGGAAGTGTACAGAACGGGATGTAAATCAAACGGTTCTAAAAAACATTAAGCTTGTTGATAGTAGACACCTAAAACGACCATCATTAGAGGAGGTCTTACGTCTATCACGGCTATGGCATCTACTTGCATACCAATGCTGCACAAGCTACGGTATATTTTAACATATGGACGTATGCCACAACGACGTCCGAACAACGAGAGTTTTTGATTTGGGCGCCCACCAACTAGCTAAATTTAACACCAACCATTAAAAACTCATGATTACGTTGTACTCTGAATTGCTGCTGGTAGCGTTCCGCACTTAGAAGGCCAAGGTTTAAGAAGCAGTGAACCGATAATCAATTCAGGATCTCACCTCTCCTCGCCGTTTACTGCAAAGGAGGTTTCATTCATGTATGGATACGAACTGGAGTAACTAGTTAATTGATCTGATATCACTGAAAGATGTTCCTCACTTTTGAGCGATAAGGAGGCAAGGTGCTATTATACAGGGGTTCAAATTTAAGTTGGAGATTCGTTCGTTGCCGGCACGTTTGGCAAATTTAAATAATCGAAAAAATATTTTAGGTTGCATTGTTAGGTACACGAGTGAAGTCAATTACCTCATTAACGTAAACAAAAGTACAACACGTTGATATGTAGGGTAATCACAACATATGATAGCAGTGCATGCCATAGAAATCGATGTGACCCACTATGGGGCTGATTGGTTTGTTCACCTGAAGCATGTTAGTATTGGTGAGTTCTACATCATGTGTATCTATGATAGTGGAATGCAACAACCACAACTCAATGATGGACCAGTGTTTTCGAGTTAACTGCGAAGTGATAATAGAGTAGTGCCCATACTGTTTTCAGGTCGAAACAACAGCCAAATTTTCGTATGGTCTAAACATCCTAACCGGCCATGTTCTTGTCAAAACGTATCACGTTACAAACGACTCTGCTCTCGAATTTCTGTGTCTTTACTCAACCGAATGTTGACGACTCAGAGAAGACCTAATTCTGTGCTACCTCCTTCTAGTTGAATCAGTCACGGATAAACTATTCCTATTGGCCAATTCAAATGGGCTATGAGGTCGCAATAAAATGAAATACACATTTATATCCCAAATTTCCAGTAAACACATTTTTTCAATCATGCCATGTTTTTCGTATCAGCATTTTGTACATCCTATCACAGTTCTATTGGTAAGCGGTAGTTCAGTTGGATAATTCATGGCCAAATGTAGTTAATATCTCCTCTAGCATGCTATCTAATAAGTTATTAGACTACTATTTGTTTAACACAAGTGGACTGTGAATAAACTAATTTCGTCTTGTTTTGTTTTGTCCCTAATTTGGACCTAAACTTTTTAACAATGGGACCGCACGGGCATTTCTATCGACGCTATTCAGAAAAGTTGACGTCGTAGTAATGTTGGTAGAATAAACCGCACCGGAACATGAGCTGTCATTTTCGCATCAACGTATCAAGTTTTGAAGCGAAATGCGCAGAATGTTAACTGGTTGATTCGCCACCCGAATTATTCGCTGTCTGACGTAATTCTTAGTTAGAGATGACATAGTGAACCACCACATATAAACGGTTCCACGTATTCCGTCAGTTCGTGTGGTGCGGGAATAGTTGATAGTTCCTTCGAGTGGTTAGTTAACCGGGAGTTGCAGTACATATATTGGGTTTTTAGTATACACGACTAAACTCGACTCTCTACAGCTAGTGTTAAACTACTCTTTAAGAATCGTTGCAATATGGTTCCAACGGTCGAATGATTAGAAATGTTTGTCTTGTCTGGGCCCAACAGCAGCAACCAGCGGGAAAAACAAAAGAGGAAGGTGTAAATAGTAGCAAACACAATAACAGTTAGAACCTATCCAGCCAGCCTGAGCACGCTTCAGACAAAAGTTTACAGGGTAAAAGTGTAGATGTTGACAGAGTGAAGCAGTGTATACAATGATCAGAAGATTGCAAACATTTGCTTTATAAAATGTATCGCATACCTGAAACGGGCTCTCATAAATCTGCTATATAGAGAAACGCAAACAGACATTTTTACATTCTGAGTCGTTTCAGAAGTCACACGATGGTTGGTAGTCATGAAAAAACTGACAGTAATTGTTTTCCATTGCCTGTCAGTATTGCCCAATACCTGTTTAAATCTTGTTGTTGACGTGCACATAAACATCGAATGTTGCCTGTGGGTTTCACCTTAGTATGATAGTCCACATCGCATTTCTGCACATGCTGTCCGGCTGGGACTAAATCCAGAGTGGTCTGAGATTCGCCGTTTTCATTATAAGTTCGATAAGAGCTGTTTTCGTTTCGTAACTTTCAAAACGAAAACATAGCCACTCATTGCCTAAAGCAGTTACATACGTGAAGGCACATACGACTAATTTGGATTTGAAAATGCCTGCGTCGCATCACCCACAGACTAAGCGATGCACAGACAACCCAAAGCAAATGAACCTCGCCGATTATTCGAAGATCAGCCTTAATCCAAGACTCACCTAAGTCCTGTGTGTTTTGAACCTTCGTGCCTTCTCATGTCCCCAAGAGATTTAGTTCAATATCGTCACCTCCACCCAAAAACGATGATCACATTGCCACCTCCATCTTCCCGCATTTCTTAGTATACCGTCCGTAAGCTCAGTCCGATTCAGATGTGCTCATTTGGGACCAAGGTAGCCTTGTCACATGCGTTCACTTATCCATCCATCTTAATGTATCTGACACACGTTCAACCTCTGTAATCAAAAGTATGAAAATGAACTGGATGATTTTTTGAGTAGGATTAATTGCGTCATCTTTGGACGGTCATCCACCTGTTTTTACCATCGCTACTTTGCCTCCGAAACAAAAATTCTGCGTTTAAATTCGTTCGCACTTAGAGAAGAAAATGTGGTCATGGGGGAAAGACTTACTCATCTTTACCGGATGTGCAGACATGGATTTCAAGGATAGATTATCAGTTCACCCCCATATACTACCTCCAGTTATGGGGCTTTGGAGCCATCTATTTGGTCAATTCAGTCATCGAAGATTACCTTCGGTGTTGTCCCAACCCTAGTGGATTTAAAGCGAGGATACACTTTACGGCAATCTGGCATACTGGTGTTTTGAAGTAATCAGTTTGAATCTCGTTTCGACTCTCCTCTGTCCAAAGGAGTTCAGGCACAAACGGAACAGGTCATGGTAGAGTGTCAGTGTGAGGTTAACCAACATGAAAACGTCTTCCACGATCCATTCTCTAACAAATAGTGGACCGTGGTTGGTCTCGATCATGTTGTTTTGATCCATATGGTAGAAACAGTCAGAGTAAAATTCAAACAGAGAAACTTTGTGTTGCGTGTCATGTTTTCTGCATACTCACTGACCGATTAATTTTGGCGTGACTATTCATCTTGTTGATGTCAATCGTAACCTGAAGGTTAGTTGTTTAATTTTTTCTTCCGATGTTCGTATCGAGTTGCGTTTCAAACGAGAATGACACTAAGCACAGTGGATCATTGATTTGAGGATGGGAAATGGGAAAATGAACATCATCTAGACTTCAGATCATCATGGAAGGAAGCAGTTGAAACAAATTGTCTAACCTGGTCAATAACATTGCTCTAAATCAGAGTTTTCCACCATCTTCAGAGTAGGAGCTAAGTGCCATATCAGCGAGTGGACAGCCGACTGCATCTATCTGTAATTAATAAATCAAGTTAGTGATAGCAAAACCTAATTAAGGAATTCAAATATTAGATTACTGATGAGTAGTCGGGGATTTGGTTTATTTCAATTTGAACATCACCCACAATTGATCGCAGCTGTCGCATTCCCATAGA
>JTDE01000240.1:276815-296558 GCA_014338405.1 Paragonimus skrjabini miyazakii
CAACAATAGAGACAATCAACGATTGGGTTTACACAAAACAAGGACTGTTATCAGTTCCAGGGCAGACAAACTGCATGAGTCAACGGTTTATACACACACAGGACCGTGAAGAGAGTAAACGAAATGTTAACATCTCGCGACGTATGTCTTCTATCGTCACTGGTGAATATTATAAAGTCGTTTCTCGACGTGACCAGGTTTCGATGTGGTCTGTGGTCAGACTTAGAGTAACGTTCATTAAACGTTTTACAAATGCATACTTAGCAATACTAATTAGTGTGCATAAAAACCAAAACCACAGTGATGTTCCTGCTGTGCTATTGGGACACCACAACCTAAGCAGAATCTTACATTGACTTGTTTCCCGGGTCCCCAAAGGTGACTGCTTTACTAGTATTCTGCTTTGTTCATTTAATAGTGTGATGTTAGGGATTTCAATATAGTTGATTCGTCTTGTTGTAGAAGAACATTTTATTACCAAAAAGTAATAATTACGCATCGATTTCCAAATTTCAAATACCTGATAGCGTGAACTATCAGAGTCATAGGCGTTCGTTTGGTAGCTAACCGTGAATCTCACCTTTCTATTGGTGAATGCAGCCTCTGATTCACCTCCGGTGGCTAAACTGGGCCGACAGAAGCTTACATTTGAGTAAACCTGGGAATAAATATCGCACTAAAGTAGGTTTTCTGATAGGAGAGTACCCCATTCACAAATTTATGGACCTAATAACGAGGATCAACAGACAACCTACCAAGATAGACAAATATAGTAACGTGTATGTAACCTTCCATTATTTAAGGTCTGTGAGAGAAACAAAAGTTGATTCAATGTATCCGTGAAACTTAGTTTTTGTTTATGCCAGGACCAGACTGAATGGGTGGCGGAATCGGGCATAATAGAAGAGCAGAGCACACGTGAGTACTGCTCATGTACATACCTGTGTGTATGGACACGCGTACGTAGCTGACTGTTCACACTTCGTACACCATTCGGCTCATGCATAGACAAGAGGCAGCTTGCATGAGCGAGTGAACACAGAGAATGGGACGGAAATCGGAAATCTTCACAATTCCAACCAGGCTGGGAATTGTAGTAGAGGTGATATTCCACTGGCCATCACACCCCTTAGCGGAACTGCACACTTGGACTGTACGAGCTGAGATGACAAAGGGCCGACGAGGAGAGGCGGAGCTCAGACAGAATGGTGGTAACAAACCGGTGAGGGTGGGGTCAGTTATGACGGAAAGCTAACTCCGGAAATCCCAATGAATGGTTAACTATTTTACTCAAAACTACCATACGCACCATGGGTCTGGGTATAGGTGAACCGTACCATTCCTCAATCGGTGTGAGTTGTCAATCAAAAAGGGACTCTCGGAAAATGAAACAACCCGCAGACCGGGGACGAACTCAAACTGACTTTATATTTACAGACCCATATGTCCATTGATACGTCAGCCAGGTTTATGCGAGTGTGAGCAAGCCTCACGTACAGTCAACTGTAAGTTACCGGAGGGAACAGAAACATTATAGAAATATGTGGAAGTACGCGTAAAGGGTGACACGCACTTTCTCCGCGGAAACTATGGTAACCAGGAGAGGGTTATTGACAGGCATCACTAGCATGATACCCAAATTTACAGGGGGGTGCAGACGGAAGAACGAGAGAATGAGGATGCACTCACACATGGACGTGGACTCTATTGCGTAATCGTTGACTTTGTTTACTGATTCATTGAATATGTTCCAAAATCGATAGTGTATACTGTTTGACCTACTAGTATAGGGTGCATGCACTCTGTTGAAGAACTGCATGAATTCCTTATCGTGTGTCGCTTAAGGAGGTATTTTGGAGAATAGATTTACCAACTTTTGTAAAAGAAAGGGAGGTTTATTATAAGTAGTCACAAATACCATGACATGAATCTCGTGTTAGTGCAATAGAAGGCGTCACCACAAAAATAACTACGATGAAACTATCGGAGAGTTGATGGTATCTGTTTGAACGATACCAATAGTCTGTAACACATCCGCAGTGCTTCGGGGTGTCGATAGCTAGTTTTAATGCGCTCGGAATAAATGGTGACACGATGACGAGTTTTATGAGAAGCTGTTCTTTTTTCCGGATATTTTTCAATTCTGACCAAAGATTCTTGACAAAACACACATCCTATTCTCATGTTTCTGGATATTTTGTTTATTAGTATAGGCACAGGTTTTTGTTTAGGGCCAAATCATGTACAGGAATTTTGTGGGGGACATTGTTTCTGTAATAACCCCCAAGTTAAATTCGAAAACATTCCGGGTTCAAATGGAAGCCAAACAGAGGATCCCACATTTGGTTGGCTCACCTGATTAGCTAAAGAGAAACTCATCAGGAAATGTTCATTGAAATGGTTCGGTGTTCTCCTGTCTAGTTGCTTGAATGTTAGAATCTCAACTGGTTTCATTACCGGCAATATGCATCCTCGTAGCGTAATGATGAAGCACATAACTACCAAGTCGACTTATGCCCCATAGTGTTGTCCATCTATGAGCCTAACCCATTAGTCGTTATCAGTTTGCAAGTAAGGTTTACTAACGATCAGCTAAGTTATCAAGCTGAAAGCCTGTTTCAAGATCACAGATAAAGTCCACGGCCAACTGTTGATCTCTTCATCGTGGTTAATGCGGACGCAGTAAACCTCTGTCACTTGATCCCGAGATGTTCTGTTATGTGGTAATTTCATGGTATAGCATGTGACATGTTGACGGAATTATACACCAGAAACAGGTTGCAATGTCCGAACCTCCGACCACATCGATTATGAAGTAAGCATCCTGAGTAAAGGATACACTTCCGTCGTATTTCGTGGGACGTCTAATTGCACAGCAGGCAAACTTGTTCATAAGTCCGTTCTGTTGAGACAACAAATGTCTCGTTGTTTGCTTCTTTACATGACCATATTCATGTCGATTCTGAGTTTTATTCACGTGTCCTAATTTTTCATAAGCAGTTATCTTCGGTATGACTTTCAATGTGTACAGGACTTAGCAGAAAGTACGACCCACTGTAGCTTACCTATTTATTGTACAGGCTTCTTGACTTACTCGCATATTGATCCGGATATCACTATTCTCACCTGCTGCGGTCTGTTTGAGAGCATCATTTTCCATAAACAAAAAATGCATTTCCAACTTTCACCTATGACAACAAAATCGTCAGCAGCTGGTTTTTGTACATTTTCTTGTGTTTAGTCCGTGTATGAACTGCACGAAATCCACTGTAAACTGACATATAAGTACGAATTAAACTGGAAGCAGCGAAGATCTCTTAAAAGTGTTTCCTGTTTAAAGTCATATTTAACTGATCACTGTATTGCTGATTAAGATCTTCAAACGAGACAATATATGGACATGTGGGTATACATCTAGTTGTAATCATGCTGCGAGTTTGTCGTTTTGCTGCTCCAACTTCAGGAATAAACCTTAAGAAGTAGTGCATCTATCAAAAGAAATGTCCTGCGAAAGACAGCGACTGTTTTATAGAAATGTGTTGCAGTGGTAGAGATTGGTGTGAGCCATGTCTACTCACTGTTTACAATGCTTTTCTGGTAAAACATTCAAACAGGCATCAAACTGGAAACAAAAACTATGATTCCGAAAAAAATTGTATATTTTCAGCGCTTTTCAGAAATATAATAACTATATTTTATGGTCTGGTCTGGGATCGATCACAGCGATTGCAAACGAAAGGAAAAACCAAGGGAAGGGCTCAATCTCATTCAATGGAGCTGCAAAACGAGTCAGGCGAAAAGTATGTGAAACTTTCGAGAACCTCAAACAAGAGTTTGAAGGAAATATACAGAATAACCTTGCATATCAGAATGATGAACGGAATCAGTTAGGAAAATGGAAGCATCGTCTAAATACGCTGAGTCACATAAGTGAAGGAAAGGACCGCTAGTCCGGGTCGGGTCTCCTTTAGCAGGTATATATGGAAGCATTAATAAATACATGGGATGCTTAGAGAATTAACATGAACTTTGGTCATCCTCGTTTGAAGAAACAAACTTTCAGCAACCACACATAAAACACATTTACGATACTGAAATAGATTCATTCACCCAGCCGTATTGGACGAAGCCCAGGGTGGTTGCGTACTGACCGATCTAGATCAGCCAATCCAACATCTACCAACCAATTACGGTGATGCTGTTTTGTTTTCGCGTTGCCAGGGTTGACGAACTGACCGAAGTCTACCTAGTACATCGTTATGGTGATGTAATATGGATGGTACAACATGGAATGACGATAAATGACTTCTATTTTTCAATCTGGATCACTTATACTACTCATTTTTTTGTTTCTATGTGTAGTCAGCCCCCAATGGATAATCGTTAAGTAATCAGCACAACGACCGGGCGTCAATCGATTACATATTTCGTTTGAGAAGATGTGTAACATGTTAATATGCTGAAAACAGCCTTATTGAACCTCAATATTACCCAGCAGAAAATCTCAATGCTAACATTTCGAATAGATAACATTTTTTGGTACTCAGTGTCTTACTCTCATCGATTGCATTCCACGAGGTTAAAATACACTCTATCTTAGCAACAACCATCTCTATCACAGAAACAATTCTGGGCTCCCCAGGAGGTGTTTCTTCTAACGGGAACATTGTGATAAACGTTCAAGCTTGCTGATTTGAATTATGGACTCCCTTATTTGGGTTGATTAGCAACTATTCTTGAGTACAACAGCACAAACACAATCCGGTTACATACTATAGTAAAGGCTACAACATACTAGATTATGTATCAGATATTGTAGTTCCATAATCACAACAGTTAAGCATGTCGATTAATCTAATAGCAAGACTATCTACTCATTCTCAATCTAAACAATAACAGATGATTAAATAATCGGACATGTCAGACAGGTTTGGGAACATTTGGCATATCAGCTGATTAACAACATATAACGTAACTGTACGTGTTCTTGTCACTCGTTTGAATCCAACAGTAGATTCTACGTGTAAATCGTTATCTACTTTGTTAAACTACTCAGTTTGCGCTGAAATGCCATTTCACTTGTAGTGCAAGTGGATTTTGAAACTTGGATCCTATCACTCAGGTGGATTTCTGAATTCTGCTGATCACCGTGAAAGTCGGTTCATGATAGAATCCAGATACAAGTGACATTCGAACAGTCAGTTTTGCTTCGTATTACATCTGGTAGAACGCATACAACGTTTACTCGAAGGTTAAATAGAGCCCTATGTGAGTAGCATGCTGACTGTCCTATCTTCTTCAGAGCAGCCGCAGTAGGTGATAGTTACAGTCGGTAATCTTATACTCAGGTATTCACAGACAAGTTGAACTGACAAAATTCGGTAAACACGTTGGGCCTTCTTTGGGAATTGGTAACCGGTACTTTGGCCGACATAAGCTGAACAGTGAGTAAATCTAACAGCAATCTTCGCATTCGGATAGATTTGTCAGATTTTTTGAAAAGAAGCGCCATGCTTCAACCTTCGCTTTTGTTATAGCTCATCAATAACGCGTACTTTTGTCGCAGTCCAATTTTTCAACGGACAGCTTTGTTGAAAACCACTCAACTGATTCCATATTAGGTACCCGCGAATGAACGCATCTGAAAGCTCAACCAACTTCACATACAAGCAGTGTTCGGGCTTGATCTGAAAGGCAATCAGTTGACAAAAACTTGAATATGAGCACCCTTGGCTATGGATTACGGATAAAATCGAGTCTGATAACTGAGCGGAGCAATGTATTTTTTCACTGCAGGATGTGTTGTAAGTCGGATCAAGATTTGAAATCCCCCATAAGGTTGGAATGTGATTTTGAACAATCTACCGTATTAGAGAAACAGCCGAGTTCCTCACATCACCGAACAACAACTGCACACACACAGTCTACCGATTTGAAGAGACAGGGATTAACATTCAACCAAACCGAATAGGTCTCAATTTGACTACTTTTGCTCAAAAATTAACTCACGAAGAGAGAAAGTGGCAATTTTGTTTAGCAGAGAAAGAAAATAGAAAAGCCGAAATAAACGGCTGGCCGGCGGTTGAGGGCACAGTAGTCAAACAAACTCTCAATAGTTAGTCACGTGTGTTACACACACACACACACAACTGTCCATTTGACATACTATAACGGCTTTTCAACACTGACGGCCATTCGCAACTCTCACCGTTTGTTCCAGACTTGGCAAATAGTTCCGCCCTCGGTTGGCGTTGTGTAACCACACTCTATAGAACAAGTCTTCCTGGTTTGGCAGGCCGTTCTTTCAACTCGTCCCCTTGATTCGAAATGTAAGAGCGAGGTTCAGAACTAACGACCTCATTTCCGCATTCCACTGCTATTACTGAAGTGTACTCGACAAACCCTTGAATCAAGGCAACCCTACTCCCTCTTAGTATGTTTGTTTGTATGTTGTGTTGGTGTGCACGCGACTGTCAGCAAAACCTGCGAAAAAGATTGGGAAGTTCGGAGAAAGTCTGCTGATGTTTATTCGGTTGGTTATCAGGTCTCATTCATCGAACTAACATCGTAACTCCCTTCGCACACAAAACAAACATATATGAGCACAGACGAGGGTGATGAAGTTAATTTGTCCTTGAGTGCAATGTCACCTTCCCTGTTGTAAATAACTCGTAGGAAATTGGAGACAATCGTGAATGTGTCTCACTCCGTTTAGTTTCAGTGCAGACATTCGTCACAAATTTCCCTACAAACGAGGAACGCACAGGCGACCGCTATGCTGACTGTCAGAAATATTGGCAGCCGGAACCAGTACTGTGAATACGGCCCAATCGGCAAACAGTTTGTCAAGTAGGCCTCTGCATTATGAAATCTTGGCCGTTTTCTTGAGTGTTGAAAATTTATGTTGGTTCTCTACAATTGGCACGATTGATATCTCGGTCGGACTCTGTTATTCTACTCTACAGTTGCATCGTCCTGAGGATGAATTATCGAAAACATTGCGATCCATACAGGGTGTTTCACAAACATTCAGATGTATATAATCGAGCTCCGTTCGAGAAAACGGATAGTGTTGGAACGGTGAATTCTTCTTTTGTGATCTGATCTCCAACAGAGATGAGTGAATCAATCAGAACCACCGATTGTAAATGAGACAAGTAAAGTGGATTCTCAAACAGAAATCGAGTGCAGACAGGTTGCAGTTTCGTTGTCCACCCGCAATGAAGTTATAACAACACTAATTCTGGCCAATATTGATATTTCTTTCGGTCTCAGCGAGAGTATTTTTTCCGGAGCAAAATGCCGGCACTGAACTTGGAACAGACAGCAGCAAATGGGAAAGGAAAGCTTGGATTTTCGAATGATTACCGAGGGAAATTTAAAAAACAAAAACGGTATTAGAGGGTATTCCATCTTAACAAAATCATTACAGTGCTTTGACAACCGTGGAACATAAATGAGTAATTATAACTATGCTTCCCACTAAGATGAATAACTCTTTTTCTAAGATCATTCTGCTGTCATCTTTAGGCATCAACACTGTTCGCGTTGAATTTATACTCTTCACTAAATATCCCAATTTCCCCGTGGGGCGTCCGCAAGACACTAGATCGTATCCAAGTTGCCCTACGTTGCAGTCGTCCGTGTGTGGCTTTTGCGAATGGGGCATCCAGGTTTGGGTTGGGTATACTCACAGGTAAAACATTTTCCTTCTTTCAGCCTTTTCCGAGAAAACGTGCCGTTCCTGCAACTGCGCTTGAAATTCGCATCAATGGAGCCGTTGTCGACAGCTGCGCAGATTTCTGCCACTTAGGTAGCAACTTGTCGACAGGTCTGTCCGCGGACCACGAGTTACGAGCCCAAGTCGCAGCGGCTAGTGCTGTTTTCGGGCGTCTTGAAAGACGTATTTGGAAGAATTACGGCCTGAAGGTAGCCACTAAGTTTAGTGTCTACTGCTGATTAGTGCCATCTATATTGCTGTACGACAATGAAACTTGGACAGTGTATCAGCGGGACATGCACGATCTGAGCCATTTCTCTTTGCAATGTCCAAAATGCGGCTTAGGTATTCGATGGTAGGACATGATTCTGACCACTGAGGTACTGTAGTGAGCGGACACCGGCGGGATGAAGGCCATGCTGATGCTCACTCAGCTACGTTGATGACCATATTTAGAAGCAACTGTTATATGGACAATTGAAATCAGGCAATCGGGATCCTGATGGTCAAAATCAAAGATACCAGGGTGTTATTCAGATAACTCTTTCACGCTGTAACATTGACTTTAGATCTTAGGAGGACTTAGCCTCAAACCGGACGGTCAGGAGAAATTCGGGCCGGATAGGAATCCGAAAGTCTAATGCGAAACATTCCTGCAGCCGTGAACAGAAGCACGCGGCACGCACGGGAATCACCGTTGCCGTAGGTCGTGGTGACATGACTCTGTGGCGTTGCGATTTGTGCGACCGAGAATGTGTTGGCCGTTTTGGATTAGGAGGCCAGCAATTTACGGTACACCATCGGCGCAGCGACAGCGAGCATGTTGGGGGTCAAGTAGGTTATATCGGTTATAATCATTTTTTCTTGTTCACACCAACTAACGACTGTCGTCGTTTTGAACTCACCCGCTGCCATTTTCAGAAACCTGAGTGAATGTGTTCTTCTGCCTTTTCTTTTCTTTAACTCTGTCGGTGTACTGCATGATGAATATTTTGTGTGTCTTTTACCAGTCCAACCTTGAGTTTGGGTTTTCCTCCCTATCCTCTCTACAGTGCACTAACATGCACTACTATGTTGGAGTTTTCTGGCATCATATTTTCAACACTTTTCTTCCCAGTGTAGATCTTACTACTGCAGTCCTTCTCTGTTTATTTCACGAGAGATACGGATTTCAATTTTGAGTTAGCCTATAAATTGTCTAACGAACGTTGGTCAGCTGGACACAAATGCCTCACTCACACACCTACTGGTCTTATTCCTTCGGGTTTAAACCGTACACGTGATGTGTGAGTGGAACCGCAAGTGGTGCAGTGCAAGCCACTTGTGGTGAAGGCTAAGCGCAGGCGTCCTTTGGCTTGGATAATTGTAGCAGCCTAATCCGAATAAGATGCCGCCAAAAGTGTGTATGTAAGAGAGACAACTATGCAACTAGAGACAACAGTCTCCTGATCTTTTGGTAGACAGATTAGGGACAAAAATTTCGTATTTTTTGTTACCAAACAACCTGTTGTAGTAGACTCCAATTGGTTGTCTTCGTCTGTCTTGCTAAGACAAAGCTGACGACCATCGTTTACACAGCTAGTGGCCTGCTGAGACGCACCTTCTAGAATACTACAGACAGCTTGTACTAATTTCCAAGAACGTTTAGCGATCTGCCCTAAATTCAACTTCATAAGCCTGCAAGTCAAAACCTGAGCTTTATTAAATTCGCTCAGGTTTGCAACTCTCTCCATAGTGGAACTAAGACTAATATCGACTGAATAATTGCCTGTGTGAAATCGTAAAGACTGCCTATTCACCTCGAATTGTTAACCAACTATTAACTTTCCTGGATGTCACCTGCTAGTAAAATTCGATCAAATATCGTGCGTGTATTGTATGTTGGGTAGTGTGGATTGTGATTATCAGTTTCGTGATTTCCAATTAGTCCTTAAACATTTCAGCGTAATGCATGGTGATGAAGTCAGTTAAGTATGGAGTAAAGTCAGATACTTTATGATTTAATGTTGCTGAATCACCTGTAAGTTATTCTAGGTCCTACTTTTCGTTCAGAGTATGTGTACATCCTGAATGTCATAGTGTAGAGAACAATGTTTTTTTTCGTTGATCCGGTTTCAGGGTACAGGTGACACATTTATATCACAACTTTATGAGGTACTCATTTGTGGACTAGACAAGCAAAACAACAGGTTCATGAGGTCAGACAAATGAACGTTCGGTAGCAAACAAGACATCGTTTGAACAGTCGTTCTTAGATCGTTTACGGAGTAGAAGTAGTGGGTTAACATGGTTCAAATGATTGCTATGTGAAAGTGTTGTGACCTCAAAAGACGCTTCACTTAAGAATTCGGTAATCGCGAAAATGCTTGTATAGGTCATGTCAAAAATCAAACCACAAACGCGTACACTCATTTGCGCGTTAGACATGCATTCACATACGTCATTGTCATTCGCCTTGGTGAAACTTCTGCCGTAGCGCGTACACACTATTTCGATAGTCTCTTCTTGTCCTTCGTCTTCCTGGCGTTCGTAGCTTGCCCTTTCGTTCCTGAATGTCTCCTGTGGGTAACATACTATTTGTGAGTAGTATACTACTCACAACGAAACTGCCTGTCATACAACAAAAGTACGGTATAAGAACAATGTATCTAACCTGTTGGTGAATAACGGAAAATATAAGCTTGTTCGGTGCAAGGTGGTAATTGTGAATAATCTGTGGACAGTTTGACTTCATATATGTATATATGCATATATGAGGGCTGCTTATAGTCATCTTCTACGTACACATATAATAATATATGTTGGCAGATGAGTCGGGCCCTCAGCTGTTGACTGGACATGACAGTACACTGGATGAGTCCTCAGTGAAGGTGACCTGGTGCTTTGCGTGTTCGATTTGTTGGAGCATATTTGGTTTGTTTATATAAATTCGAACTTAAATTTGCTCTTATTTTGCCTTTTTCTGTGTGTGATGAACAATCATGATAAATTTTATACCGTGACTACACATACAAAAGGTTTCTTTTTATAACTAGCACTATTTACCTGCTAAAACTTTCTTACTTGGTATTGTTTGACACGCTATCATTTTCATCTATATCCGATTGTTTTAATGAACTGACTTTTGTTTAACTGATGGTTATCTGAGGTCTTCATTCTGAACACCATTTTTCTACTGGACAACTTGTGTATCCAATGGATTCGTGTTCAAGATGATAGAACAGTTTTGTTATAATTTTTTCCATACTACCATACGAATTTCAATCATTTCATTCATTTTTTTCTGATGTTTTCACAGGTGTTGAAGAGAGTCCTGTTAACTGAGCTGTCTGATTCATCGTTGTTTGAACTGTCTTTTATACCGTACTGAATCTATAGTCCCAAATCGCTCATGGCTACTTAACGTCGATCACTGTTTATAAATAACAGTAGTTAAACGGGAGTCGGACTACGCATATCATTCCAGATAAAGACTTGTATCACTACCAACGTTTAATGTGAGAGTGAAACTCAAGTCTAATGCTACTGTTCACAATGGTCAATTAAAAAGTTCATATGAATGTAAAAGCTGATATTCTCTGAGAGAATAGTGTTGAACCTATAGCAGTCCAACTACCCCATTACTCTTCAGTATGTGTATGCCTTTAGAAATAAGTCCACCTGGAGTCAGACCATGTCAACTACAAAATGGACAGAAAACACGAATTGAAATACAATCAACCCCCAGTTGTTATCTCAATATAACTTATCTTCGACGATAAGTTATTCTTGCTTCGTAATATGGTTGGTTTCAGTTCACGCTTAGGATTATGCACAGCTCTATCTTGCTTACCAATTGAAGTACAGAAAATATACAGAGAAAGTAACCGGAATCGTTTGTTAGCTACATTTCACACTAGAGATGTTGTCACATATAAATACTTTGTTTCACTAACATGCTAACGCACCTTTTTTCACGTTAGATAAGACCACATTAAGATATGTTAGCGTCTAGCCACATTCACGTGTCTGTGGCACAGCGTTTAACACGGTCGCTTCATGAAAGCGTGACCAAAGTTCTATGGTTCAGTCCGTGGTGAGAATATGCACTACCGACGAGCTCTATTAGGAGATAAACCATGGTCTAATGTTTCATTTCGAAAAGGACTGGGTGAAAGTCTACGGACATTTAGAAGTTGCGATTAGTTATGACGGATGTTCAATTCGTATCATACTATATACCTTATTACTAATAAGTAATTTTAAATGTATATTTTTTAAATGTTGTTAAACCGTTATTTATTTTTACAACACATCTTGACTGCATTGTCGTCCTCATTCTCTTTCTTTTCACGCACCAATAAATCATCGTGACTTAATGATGAATTAATTGGTCTTAGTTGAGAACCACTGATCCAGTGGCTTTGTATCCGGATTAGTATTCTGAAACTTATCCATGGTTTGTTCGTATGAATACCATTTTTAAACTCATTATGTGGTAATGGTCGTTTGTTTACGTTAATTCCGGTCGACTTAGGTCTATGAGATAGAAAAAAGGGCCATAACTGAGGAATGTCGTTCACAGACTTTTCTACAACCCCAATGACCACCACTTTAGGTGAATAAGTTTTTAACGTTTACTCACAGTTGGTCAGTATGAATAGTTTTCAAACTTCTGGGATAGAATGAGTCGTCAATAGTGTGGTTTGGTCACGATATGGGTCAGGTTTACCCTAACCAATCTGGAATATATCGTGTACAAGTCAGGTCAACAATTAACTGTATGTATCACAATGTATTACCGGTCAGTAGTTAACATGATAAAATCATCGGTGGAAGATAGACATTAAGTCCGGTGGACATAGGTGACCACACAATCATAAAGTGTCATTTAAAACCCATTGATTTGCATTCACTTCAAAAAATGAGAATATTTGGTTTGTATAGAAATTAAACCGGATGGGAGTATTAACGTGAGCAAACAAATATTTGCGCTCGGATCTGTTTAAAGATGTTGAAACATTATGAGAAATCTGGAATTTTAGTTTTAAAACTTTTTCACGTTGTAAAATGATTAAAATAAAACCAAGCGGTAAACTATTGACAGGAAATTCAACATAACATGATAACTACTTTTAATAATCTAATGAACTTGTAAAATCTTTCGAAAAAAGAAACAGTGAAATAGTATTACACTACATTTCATTCAATAGACTCTTTTACACAATTCTTCCTCATAAACAATGACAAATTGTAAGCTAAACGAGGTTACAAGTGTCTAAATGTTAACCTCGACTGTGTGTCCATTCCTGAGGCGACATTTTAGAGAGAAAAGTAGAGTAGTAACCATGTTAAGTTAATCTTATTGTCACCTACTCAATCTTGTGGTGATCAGGAGAACATTAAGAATTTTAGGAAGTTTTTAACAAAGCTGTGAGAAACGTAACAGAAATTTCAACAAACAACCACACGATATTATATCACCACCATCAGAACCACTTAGGATACCGGTTTGTTTTGTGATAAACTTAAAAATTCGAGGTTCTGACAAAGAAAGAAGAGAATGCCATAGTCTGACACGCAAGTAAACAAATGGCAAATTTTCTAATGAAGGAATAAGACGGTTTGGCCTACGCGATCTGTTTCCAACACTTGTCCACCTAATTGCATTAAGTTACACCATCGTTACAAGGAAGTGTAATTGATCTAAAATTATCTGATTTTGTGGTCAGTATTAATTTGGAGTTCGCTGTTTAACTCTGACCTATAATTTCCTATTCTATTTCGTTAATAGACCAACAACCTAAAGAGTCAACAGGTGCATTTGATTGAATGAAAGTCGGACATCACGACTCTACTTCACACAGTCCATAGACATAATAGATTAACTACCATTCTTTTACAATGGTCTGATACTACTAGATTTTTCAAACAAAACTGTTTGTGAAGCAGTGTGTGCTTGCCTTCTGTAAGCGCGCCAGACAAATTTCCTGTATCCTTATGTAACGAATTAATGTACGACAGATATTCGCACGAAAGAACATTCGTCTTACAGGAAACATCCAAATGTGTCTGACGATAGAGGAGGGGAGGGTTATATTCCTACGCATGCATTCAAACTTCATGTATGTTCCTGCTGATTTACTAGCTTAGCGTGCTTCCAAGCCCAACATGCAGCTCATCATCTCCGTTACGCAGTTTGGCGGTTGCTGTATCCACAGCAGGTTTTAGACATACAAATCTCGATAACATGTCTAAACGACAGATGGACGTTGAGACCGGTTGGACGGCCAGGTTGAATCATATGCCACATCCAGACCTCGCCAATGGACTGTGAGCAGACCCAGTGAATTCAACAGCCATGACCACCGATGTGAAACATCGGGATGACATAGGTAACCGTGACAAACATGGCGTCCGCCACGGCATTGGATTTGTGTACAGATATGGAGGAACACCACTCAACCTCAAGCTGGGCGATCCACGGACACTTCAACTCGAGTACCGAATATGTATTGAAATATTGTTACAATTTCACTGAGCACTAGCCAGTCAATCATGCATAAGTTGTAGTCAGCGCCATGTGGTTATGCACTGAGTCGTCTGCGATCGTGTGACCGTGGCGGTCGATCGTACGGAAGGTCAATATGGACGTTGATTATTCATATGGTCCTATTAAGGACAAAGTTAGATTATATCGTACCGAGCACATTATTGAGACACTTTCTTTGTGAATTCTGTTCTACTGATTATTTCTAGCTAAGAAACAGAACTAGATCTTCATACAGTTACTCGGGTGAAATGGTGAATCAAGAGAGATGAACAGTGTACGGTTAGTCTTGTCAAGAGCAGAAAACTAAATTTGATCCTGTAACAAACCTAATTAGTTCAGAACTTCTACATATGATTTCTTCTCATTAGGCTGTAGTGCGCGATCAAATTCAGCTCTGGTCTTCAGGTCGTCATTAAGGGTTTAATGAAGTAATGGATAATCCAACCTGACAAAATGCTTTTCGGTTATTTCGATCGCGCAAGCCCGTGATAACTCTGCCTGAACAAATCTATACTGTTGACTCTGATAGAAATTACAAATAAGTAAGACACAATCAGCAAATGTATATAGAATTAGCAGGCCGGTAAAACTGAAGCGGATTACCATAATTCGATTAGTCCAGTTGGTGTAATACATCGCTCATTGAACTCATTGTCGACGCGCTCAGATACACACAGTTTGCTGAACCGATACGCTAGGTAGCCTACACAACAAACCCCTTCACGTCAATCATATACTTGCGTTCGTGAGCAGCTGATTTACGCATACCATTTAAACTACGGACTATGCCGTGCACCACTACGGCAACGCATTCTTCTCCCAAACAAATCAGCTGATTATGGAACATGTAGAGGACAATTGCAACCCATGTTGAGCAAGCAAGCCCGCATTCGCCGACAAATATGGTACGGTGTTCTGAACACACTGACGCAGATTCGGTTGGGACTACTTGTGAATGGGAATAACTCGGAAAGTTGGAACCGATTGCAATATTCAAATACTGTCATTTGCTCGCCTTCGGAAAGACTTACGACAGAGAGCAAGGAAAAATTTGTACACTTGAAACGGAGAAAAATATACACACGCAAGTAGATGTTTATTATAACTTGAAGAAATTAATCTTTTATACAAATTGTGATTTGGAAAGGAAACAACAGTAACTAAGATAGCTAACATGACTGTATCATATATCGTTAAAGTACCATTTCGCGTGCTACTTTCAGTTACATGCACAGAAAAATCAGTCATTTTTTTTAAATGTCAGACTCAACAGATACAGAGATAAATCTGTCGCGAAAAGTATTTTCCAAAGAATGATATGGGCTAGTCACTTGGTGCGTCGATCACTTACAAAGGCGAACTCGTGTGAACATACAGTTCGCAAAATCTGTCCAAGCGAACATATGCTCATCCAAATGCAATTCAAACCGTACGGTTCCCAGCCAGCCGTCGCAAAGATGTTGTGAAAACTGATGTTTATATCGCAATCTAGCAAAGGGGATGACGTAACTGTGAGACGAAAACTGGAAGCAAAACAGGACCTCAAGTATATGCTGGCCAAACTCATTGCGTTGAAGTAAAAAAATCTCTCGTTCTCTTAACTTCGGAGGAGAAGCCAATGCCCACACTTGCCAAGCTAAACATCATTTATGGATTTGGCTGTATCAGTGGTTAACAGTACATTAGTACACAGTGAGGGTAATCCATACATGACTCCCAGGGCAACTCCTCAACTGGAGCCTAAATGACAAAATTGAGGGTGGGGAGGACAATGCTATAGAGATATTCACCAGAAATCAACAACCGAATAGATTTCGTAAACACATTCAGAGTGGATAAATAAACTGAGAATAACACAACGTTATGAGCAAGTTGTAATACTCTACTTTTCAACCATCTCCGATGGTCTTCCCTAGGAATGTTGTAACCGAAATCACACTAACAACACGACGCCCAAACTGTTTGACTTCATTCGTACTAAATTTGGTGCGGATATCTTACACATTAAAGGTTATTCGTCAGTTTATGAATAAGCAAGTATCGGCTTTTCCAAAGCACTTGCCATACACTATACGAAACTACCGTATAATAGACTTCATACTACCTTGGTAATACTCCGTGTAAGTTGCGTGTTATCTTACAAGGTAAGTTGGCACAAGTGACATGTACTTGATGGAAAAAATTCGTCAGAAACATACGACCGGTGTCTTGGTTGTTTACTGTTTATCAGGCATCCATATCTGATGAAATTTTACCACACATCCTTCTATGTATAAAGCATATCGTAAGATCAGCGACACAGCTAACTTGCAGGTAAGTTACTGACTAGTAATTTCAACATCTGCCTTTCTCATAATAGAATGCACGATCGAATTTAACCGAATATGCATAACGGACTAGTAGCAACAACCACAAAAATCGGTGACCTGCTTCAGGCGACTTTTGTCATTAAACGCATACTACTTATGGAAATTTACCTTAGAGAAATTCTGATGTAATATAAGATCGTGAAATAGATTGGACTACTTCACAATTACTAAAAGTGTTCTTCATATCTATTTTGTTCATTATTAATCATCTAGCTTTTAGTGATTGTTTGCATATCCTGCTTTCTAACGGCTACTTATGTAATCGAAGTATAAACACTTGACCACATAAGGCTTCATGTATTATCATACCATTAACTGCGCCGGGTACTCATCGCTAACAAATATGACTACTCAGTCATGCAAATTATCTGTTTCTTGAACTCACCGATGACTATACGGTTTAAACATCCAACTGTATACGTTTCTGCATCCAGGTGTTCACACATTATTTTATGTGTATAGTTGAAAAGAGTGAACCAAATGAATTGAAGCAAACATCCAACACGATATATTTAACTATTTGCAAATGTATTCGGGAGCAATATTGGTTTAGATGAACGAATAATTATACGAGCGATTTATAACTGCGACACCACATGGCGAACTGAACTCAGATCGAACGGAATCTGTTCTTTGGATGAGCTCAACCATCATTGAAGTAGCAGACAGACAAATATGTAATTGCGCAACCTGCCCATAAGAAAATTAACAAAACGTACATGGTTATCAGGGTTGTGTTAGTATTAACTTGTAAATTGTCAATATTCCCCGGAGATTGCTAACATTTTCCAAAGGTGTTGCCAAGTTACATACGTAATTATTACGGGGATTAGAACTGGACAGCGAGAAGTGGCAGGCTGCGAAAACAGTAAACTAATAACGTCGTAGCAGAAATTCTGTCTGTAGACTATGCCCACCTGTCCAGTGGGTAATACTGTAGTCATGAGTAGCCAGTTTAATGTACCCCTGATAAAACCCTACTCATTGGTTTGGAAGTCAGATGGACTGGATAAAAGATACACTGTAGGACCCGGTAGTCAGAAATGCTGTAAAACGGAGATACGATTAAATAACCGACCAGTCCCCGTGTCGCCCACATCACCACCAAAGCTTCCTTCTTCATCTGAGAATATCACCTCTTAGTCTTGTCGAATAACACAAAAAAGCAGATGACCGGGAAACCACTTTACCCAAACCATGAATGATTACACAGGCTTTGGTGGTGACAGTGACATCAACATTGGGCGATTCACAGTGGATACATGAGAATACGGTAAAATTCATATTTTGCTCATAACTCAATACCTACTAACTTATCGTTTGGGCCGCAAAAAAGGTTGCATTGTTATGGCAAACACAAGATTCTCCATGATCTATAGTAGATTGCAGTGATTCTTAGATGTCTTCGCTCTGTCCAGAGGTGGGTATCTGCTTGGATTCAGTCAACACTAATAAACTCCAAAGAATCCAAATTATGTAATTCTTAAGATGATTTCTATCGGTTTACTTAGCACACTGGCCCCGGTAAAGAGATGAGGTAACGTTAACCATCACCCGTCATGGGCGTTTCTCGTTTTTCTGAAGTCGATTACGTCGATTTGGTGAGCAAGTCCGTCGATTATTCAGTCAATAGTAGCTCAGAATGATCCAAACGACACGTGCGGTCCGAACGGGAAGGATTCATACTGAATAAACCCCGTGGCGCATTATTTGCCTTTTCTGAGGTTGATCCAGATATCCGATGGAATTTCGGGAGGGTATTAGGGAGAAAGGTTTTCGGCTCGGTTCTGTTTGCCACATATCTTCGCGTTCTTGGATGTAGGGTGATCTGGTGGTTGCCACAAAAACCTTCGAATTGCCCATCAGCTGTTATAGCATTGTTACTCATAGTGGCCTACACAAGCGAATTCACCTAAGTAATTGGGTCTTCATTCTCCGTCTGCTTGAAGGTGTCTCACCCTTCGTCTCCAAGATCACAGTAGAGTCCTGCTTTTCAAGACAGTCGTTTAAATCTCTGCTTTTGATGTTGCAAAGGCTAACTTCATGACGGTTGTGCTGCACAAACAGTGAACCACCAGCTGGCTCATATGTAGCATCTTGGCATCACTAGTGTTTACCTCAAAGCCTCCATCCTAGAATCACCAGATTTACTCACATACCGGAAAGTGAATAGGTTCAAGTGTTGTTGCACTTCGTCTCATCTGTTGCGTGGTTTTGAAAATCAGCTTCAACCAGTGAACATTTGTCATGGAAATCAGCGTTCGTTTAAATAACACAAGACCATGTGTCTGTCGAATCTAACATCATTCTTGCAAGAGTGGAGCCACTGCAACGCGTAACCACCTCGAAATAATATGCTCCAAGGTGAAATTTAAGATATTCTCGAATGAATTGCTGTGCCTCCAGCGTCGCGTGTCCAGTGTAGATTGATCTGGACTACGTAGTATGACCCGTTTCGCTGCAATCCGCGACGATATATTTGACAATTTTCATGCTCCCGTGATGTCTTAGCCGTCCGCATAATAAACAGCATTAGAGAGATGCACATTGATCGGAGATGGAATTCACGAAATGATCATTGTCGGTAGAAAAACCAAATGACTAGAGCGTGATTCGGCAACATTGCGTTATTTGTGTGAATCTGATCCAAACTCGTTTGTACACTGGGGTCGTCTAGAAAACGAAATATTGCTCTGTGGTCACCGCTCTTACACCTACCGAAACCGAAAGTCACACCTCTGTAAAAACACTAAATGTACGTGTTACTATTGCTTACATTCGATCAACAGATTAGGTCAACTTCCAGACTGTTAACAAAACAAGGGTGTACATGACTTTGAAAGACATTGCTTGAAACCCTACCGTGAAACTCGATGAGCATGCAGTATTTCAAACATTCACAAGGAACAGACAGACCAGTTTGCTGAAAGAAAACAGAAGTCTCCATTACAAGCAGTCAGAAAATAGCCTGATTAGTTCGCAAATCTTCTTCATGTTAATTATTTGTGTGCTTTGAGTAATCCACGTCGCTGTCGGTGGCGTTACATATCATGCCCAGATAAACAAAGATAGATAGATTCATTATGAAGCCAAATCTTGAACGATACTCAAACAGCAAACTA
>JTDE01000240.1:297768-325621 GCA_014338405.1 Paragonimus skrjabini miyazakii
TCATTTTAAGGGTGCCAATCTAACAAGCATTGATACTAATGTGAACAAATCACTATCCACGTTTGATTACTAATTTCGCAGTTGTATAAATGCTTTTCAGCCAACTCGTTTAGGAAGTAGTTACTATATTCGAGTTTGTTTTAGATTGGATCTCACCAGTATTGCATATCTCTGCCAGGGCTGCGGTTTATCTATCCGGGAGTCGGCCGTGTTGGCCATTGGCCTCGTCAGGCAAGATCGAATTATCCCAACCAAAGTTCAATACACTCGCTTGTGATTAGGGTTCTGATTGCCCGATTCTGTTAGTGGGTGATGTATCACCTTTTCTATCAATTCCAATCGAGATCTCCGTGATTAGCATATCTCAATTTAGTTGAAGACAGATCTATTATAAAACACTAGGCATTGATAAATATTTGCAAATGATTATATGTTTCATATTAGAATGGGATTTTCAGGTGGCCCCTTTGAAAATTTATTGAATTCAAATTTCTCTCCTGTCAGATTGCATCACTAGTGTTAATGACCAAACCATCGCGAGACTTAACATCTGAGTCCCTTGTTTGCATATTTTCCTTACTGTCATTCTAGTGACAATAGCTGCATGTAGAGTTCTCTTTGAGAACGGTCCACAACATATGCTTTCTATAACTGCCGAAAACTAGTCTATTCCACATCTCTTGGTTCGTCAACATTATTTGGTCCGTCTATTACGCGCTTCCTTCATTTAATAAATCCGCATGCATCACTTAAAACGAGACGCTCTGAAATGAACCCACAGGAGAACTAGTATTTGCCACTGATAAATCCATACGTGAGAGGAATTTGGACAGAATACATCTACACATTCGATGTTCTCATCGGAATGCGCATTGCGTCAAGGTGTATTCCATTTGAAACAATTTACACTCTCGACTACTCACTAGTAGTCAAAATCCAATCAAAGAAATTGCCACCCTGTTATGAAACAACGTAGGTTTTCCGACGAGTGGATAAAATGCGATCTGCATTCCTGATCAGCAACCACCTACAGTTTTAACGGCTACTCTGTTGACTGACGTTTTCTCACAACAGTATGAATAACACAGGATATTACGGCTTCTCGTCAAGGGCTGGTTTAATTTGATTGCACCCATTCGGGCTGACAGTAAGCTGTCTACTCCAAGCTCTTACTGTGTTCGATATCTCGAGACTACCAGCCCGCTTAAACAGCAATTTTATGCATAAAGATTATGTTCATCACTGCCGCTCGTTAATAAACCTACCGTCGAGTTGCCATTTCTGTCATACCGTAACACATTTATGATCGATTGATTTCCCCAAGTTTAAATCAGTATAAACCAAATTCTGAGTTTCTGGCTATTTTTATGACATCCAAACCTGTTACAATGTCCAGTGACTCATGATTAATCTCCACTGGTAACAAATTGATCAGTTTGCTGAATTTGATAGATTTTACTGACATTATAAGTCGCATGTATTTAACTTTTATAGAAGAGTTTGCAGTTCATTTTGAGCCTTATATTTCCTTCTGGTTTGGTCATTAACACTAGTGATGCAATCTGACAGGAGAGAAATTTGAATTCAATAAATTTTCAAAGGGGCCACCTGAAAATCCCATTCTAATATGAAACATATAATCATTTGCAAATATTTATCAATGCCTAGTGTTTTATAATAGATCTGTCTTCAACTAAATTGAGATATGCTAATCACGGAGATCTCGATTGGAATTGATAGAAAAGGTGATACATCACCCACTAACAGAATCGGGCAATCAGAACCCTAATCACAAGCGAGTGTATTGAACTTTGGTTGGGATAATTCGATCTTGCCTGACGAGGCCAATGGCCAACACGGCCGACTCCCGGATAGATAAACCGCAGCCCTGGCAGAGATATGCAATACTGGTGAGATCCAATCTAAAACAAACTCGAATATAGTAACTACTTCCTAAACGAGTTGGCTGAAAAGCATTTATACAACTGCGAAATTAGTAATCAAACGTGGATAGTGATTTGTTCACATTAGTGTCAATGCCTGTTAGATTGGCACCCTTAAAATGATTTTCATTCTTTTGTATAAAGTTGTAAGTGATTGCGTTAATTACCGCGATTACATTTTGTGACCAAACCGTTAGATGTCTTTTAGGCAAAAAGATGCAAACCATCGATTCTCTAGAGTTTGGTTAATTGTATATCTGTATGCCACTCGTAGAATCTGTGTTACGTGAACGTTTTTATCCAGATTTGAACTCAACGGTTGGAAAGAATAGGGCTATTTTGATTACGATCGTATTGCCACGAATCGAGGTTCATATCGATTAGCTAGTTGATCTTATATGTACCACGGAAATCTTCTCAATTGAACAGTCCCTAGTGTGACTGCTTCTAAGTTGTGTTCAGAATCAGTTGGCAGATATTGTGAACAAAAAGAGGAGAGAGAAGTGGTTGCTTAATCCAGTCTTACTTTTTTAATCTGCTTGATTAGAAATGAGGTAATACGGGGTTACCTATAAATCTGCTTGCTGCTTTCTACAGTCGTCTCCTGGGTCTGATTCGAGTTAATCCGTCTAAGTGGCCACTTTTGTCCGGCATACAAAAACACGCAAAAATCCTGGTAGTCTTGGTCCTCAACACTTTCGCCTAATCTTTACCACCCCGAAACATAATCATCCAGACAGATGCGCTTAGATCCTAGAAATTAAATGAATTTTGGCTCTCGACTGCAGTCTCGGACATCTGGATAGTGTTTGTATTGAATCAGACTGATAATTTTCCCAACCGAAAGCTAAACACACACTCTGAACTTCAGCTGTTTTAAATCACAGGCCTTCTAAGAGCTTCGAAAACAAGTTACTGTGATGGGCAAATCCTACTCCTGAGCAGTAACAACAGCAGTTTTTTTTTAAATCATCGTCGTTATATGTGACCAACACGAACGTTGTTGTCGTTTAAATTTGCAACTTACTGTAACTATTCCACACAAACAATGAGAGCGTTTCGGAGGCGGAGTTATGAGGTTCAAGTCCCACTAATTCGGTTTCTTCCTTTTTCGTTTTGGCATTTCAGAAACATCTGTCTCATAGATAACCAACAATGTTAAGTGATCAGTTAAGTGTTGGTAATGACTACTAGTGTTTTTTTGTTGACCCTGGTGTCGTTTTGTACAATATACGTTGATTTCCACAATAAACCAATCCGTGCTGTCGGCTATGATTTAGACGGTTTGCCTTCGCTTAACCCCCGTTTGGTCGTTTGCCGGCAACCATCGCAATCATCTGTCTTGATTTGAAAGGCTGATATTGGATTTAAACAACCGGCTCGCTCGGTCTGTATTAAGAGAACGTGAGTTCTTCTTACTCATGAACTACACGTGCTGTGTGATTGGTCAATTCAAAAGAGAAGCAAGGACACTGGCGATAGCAAAACATACGAGATAAAGTTTCGAAGCCAATCCGATCACGTCAAAGTTAGTGCAACAATGCTCCGCCAGAATAGCATTAATAATGGTTACCGCGTTTTACACGTGATCAGAATGTGCTATGATATCCATCGGACACACCGACGCATTGTACGTACACTATCGGCTCCGATATACCGCAACAGTTGGACAATGGCGTGAATGTTTGTGAAAAATACTCACGATGAAACAGTACTGAGCAACATTTCCTTCTAGGGATCTGTGTGTCAGCTGACATCTACCGACTTTATTCAAGAGAACGATTAGAGGTTTAACGACCCGATATCATGCCAATGTTTAATAAACTCTGCCAACCACCGATGGTCATAGTGATGCGATAAACGCCAAGGTGATATTCGTTGTCTAACCATGGATCGGTCGTATTAGATAGTTAACCATGTGAAAGCGTACACGGCGGACGTAATCATCTTTCTCGATACAGTCTAACTGAAGGTGACAGCGACGGCCGAACGCAGCGATTCTGTTTAAGTTTGCATCATGAACGGACCCAGTGTTGAAAAACGAGCCGTATGTTTTCACGTTACTAGTCAACACAGGCTCAGGATGGTTGCCACATTAAAATCCGCACCAACTCCCTATCACACTGAACCATTTAAGGAAAACCAAAATAACCCACAAACGTGATAGAAATGACCATGGTGAGTTGTGCAGGAGGCAAATATGTGGGTGGATATATGTACAGGAGTGCATCATTTACAAATCACGGTCTTTCCAGGCTCACTGGCCTTCACGAGGCTCCAGTTCTGCACGTGCTTTACCCTTGTTGCGTGAGGCATTTGGTGCGGCCAGTTCGATCTCCTTCTCCTTGTAGTAGTGCGGCGCGACTTCAAGCAACCACTTCGAGTCAATCTCAATCACTTGGCGCATGAACTCCTTGGTGGTGAACACCAGCTCGTGGTAGATAACCCACTTAGGCAGAGACTCCGCCAGGCAGGAGTTCGGATGGGGATGAATCGTGTGTTTCTGTTTGACCGTTTTGTACCCGTTTCCAGTAAAGCGAGCAGTGTGGTAGAAGAAACCTGCGGTAATAGCCTGTAAAATGGAATGAAACCAGAAAATGAGCGGTACACACGAAGACAAATCAACAATTCCTTTATTCAGCGTGTCGGTTGAGAATGGCGCACATATACTTACCGGCTTCAATGGAATAAGACGATGAGCTTGAGAGAACTCACGTTTGCTTCAGTGACGTGAGTCGTGAGGCAACGAGATTATTCGCGCAGCTTATCAACAATATCAGCGCTTAAATTGCACGTCTTTTCACACCGGTATTTGTTTTTATGTGAACATCGTCAATGTGTATAACCGCGGTGGAAGTTACATTGGCACTAGATGTGCATCTCACGAGAAAATTACACGGTCACCTGGCCTTTCTAGAACATCGTTCTTGCAAGCAAATCGACAACAATCAGGTCTTGCAACAATCCAATAAACAATACTACAAAGCAGTCAGCTAAATTATGCCCGATGACAAATCGATGATAGGAAAGGAGTTTTGTAGAAAAACAGGAAAAAAGGCGGCAAAAAATTATGCGAACGATAAAGTAGCGAACAAGACTCGTCTTCTGTGTTTGATCACCAGGCTAACAACAACACAATAAATATGAAAACAGTAGCTGGGGTGAGTCAGAAAATGGGCAATAGAGGTTATGGACAGCGTGCTTGCTATCAGTTACGCAATTACTGTCCCAAATCGTGGGCTTCATTGATTGTAAGCCAGGGGAGATTAAGTGTCCGCACGAACTTCGTCTGAGCACGAAGGTCAGGGGTTGTGTAATCAGACACTAATGGCCTCGGCAACGGTCAACATTCGAAATCCCACCATTTTTGATCCAGTCCTCGGCACTCAGTAGACAATCTGAAAAGCGTCCTTCTTACTGACAGAATGATTAGAGTCAGTCAAACGAGCAACAATCGAGCTTGAAACCGTTTTAACCACACTACTATTCAACCACGCAGGATGATGTTCACGCACTCTGTCAGACAGTCGCCTTGTAGTACGACCAATGTATGATGCTCGACACGAGCAAACAAATGAGTACACACAATAACTGGTTGTAGAACATGGAAGTTTGTCTTTGAGTTGTGACATGATAATGGGTGTTGAACGGAAACTCACGCACAACTGAGCGGCAAGGTAGGTTGTTTCGACTGACTTTCTGAGCTTTCTTGAGATGAATTCAGCCAGGGATCACCCTTGAAAGGAAGACTGATAAACGCAAGTTTCTTATTCACAGAAGGTGACTAAAGTTTCAACTCTACCATCTGCATCGCCTTCTGAATGAAATGCACTGGGTAGCCATTCTGCATGAACAGCTCTTTCGGAACGTGCCTGTTCACCGCATGCCTTCATAACTTCGGCGATTTGTTCCCAGTGTTCATTAGGACCCTTCATCTGACTCGAACTGGGTAACTTGCTCACCAAAGCCTTTTGGTAAGCGTTCTTTACATCCTCATCGCTCGAATTCCAGTTAAGCACTTTACATTTACGAGCGTGTGTCCTCTGAGCAAATGATAAAACAAAACGGGCACGCACAACAGCATGGCCCGAGTCCAGGTGGTTGCTCCAAAAGGCACGACAATCCTTAACAGAGTGGCGCCACCTGTAACTAACTGCTATATGATCCAACTGTGTCCACGGTTGGGAGGCGCACTGAGGTCTCCAAGTAACACAGTGCTTTTTCGTATGTTGGAATGCGGTGCTCAAAATATACAAACCGTGGGATGTGCACAGCTGTAGCAGTCTTTCGCCATTATCAGTGCGTTGTGCCCGGACACCAAACATACCTCCTAGCCGCTTCTCATCCGAAGAAAGACGACCAAGCTGAGCATTAAAATCGCCCGCTAGTATGATGATGTCTGAGTGTTTAGTTTGCCTCAGAAGGTCAACGAGGGCGTCATAGAACGCATCCTTGGTAGCATCCGAACAGATGTCCGTCAGAGCGTACGTCGATATAATGAATACACAACGTCTTTCTGATTTGCGTCGACAGACTTTTACCGATGTACTGAGTCTGATAGCGCATAAGCGACTGCTCACTGGGATCCAATCGAGCAAGCATTGCTCCGCTCTATAACTCAGTGCGATTCCCACTCCAGCTTGACCGCGAGATTCAGCTTCAGGGTCACCAGAAACCCTGAGATAGAACCGCTTGGATCGACAGTTATCTAGGGGTGAGCTCAAACGGATAACCGTGCTAGAATCGTAGACTCGCGTCTCCGACACACAGCACACATCAAGCTCCAGACTTGAGAGAGTACTTGCCAGAGCAGCTTGCTGACCGACTTGTCGGAGAGTGCGGACACTAAAGGCGCCAATGTTTACCAGTTGTCTTGGACTCAGAAAACAATTATCACCCGAAGGCATATGGAAGGCAGAAGGAATAGGGGGGGGGGGGTAAAACAGTAGGAGAAAGTCGAGATCGGTTAGTAGTCACTGTCGAGAGAACGATAACTTCTGATACTTCCCGGTCATTTGTGCCGAGAACACCGACATATAATCAGGCTAAAGGCCTATTTAAGCGACTACGATATCTCATCGACGGATCAGAACATTCTATCATCAATGCTCTGTAATTCTTGAACAAACTAAAAAGCGGCAGGATATAGGAAGACGTTTGATGCCACAGCGCTCTTCACCTTCATCGACCAATATTACGAAGATTGTTGGAGGAAAAATGTCGATTAAATGGGTATCTGAAACTTGTATACGTTTTATACCTCAGATATAAAATAGTGTTCAATGTTGGTTGCATGGTTCTCGTGAATACACTGAGTTTTTGTGAGCCTGAGCTTGCAAGCACTTCAACATTATATTAAAAGCATTAACTGTAAGACATCCTTTAGTCCTCTCAAATAGTGGTGCGTAACAGCAACTCGAGATCCCTGAATCCTCTTGATAATCTCTCGTATGACTAACTGCATTGGCTAGAAAGTTGAGATTATCCACCTTTCCAAATCGGTCAGCTCAACCAGACTTGGCATGATATGGAGCTAATGCAAGACGAAGTGCCAGTCTTATGGGATCAGGCTACATGACAGTGGGTTCCCAAAATACCACCGACGGACTGTCTCGGCAACTGTAATGCTGACTGAACTAGGACCCATGTCCGGATCAAAGAGTACTTGAGGTCTAAGTGACCTGCTAACGCAGAACAAGTGCTTCTGTTTGATAGCAACACAGCAACCTGAGGCAGGCGTACAATTTTGTCGCCGTTTCATTGGCCGTTAGATTGCTGTCCTATTATAAACGCTCGTTCCTTCACGGCGTGATTTATGTCAGTCATAAGTGTTTACACACATAAAAGGGCACTTCAGAAATAAAGCTGAGGGCAATTTTGAAAAACGGGGCAATAGAACAAGTTTGTTGGAAGGTATACATAAAACCTAAGTATGCGAAGATGTTTGGAGGAAACAGCGTTCATTTTAATGTGCATGTGCGCAAGTAACTGAACAAACGTAACGGCACGAAAAACTTCACATAATGAAAAACTGTTCGGTCTTCGAATTGCGTCCAGTGAAAATCTTCACAGCTCCCTGGAAGTAATTATAGAAGCACAGTATGAAAGACCACGTGGAATTTTCTGATATCTGAACAGGTAGAGAAACTACCGTTTGTGAAGTCCCAGCGAAATAGTATTCAGTTCTGCCGGAAAGTTACGCAAGCGAGAAACATTGCACGCGCATTTTCAAAACATACCAGAGAACAATATTAATATAGAAATCCATACATTTGGTTCAGACAGACACCATTCAGCAGGATTACCATATCAAATAAGTAACGAAAGATGTTCCAAACACCGGATTAATATAATTAATGGCACGAATTAACAAACACGAAGCTGTAATGCAGCTGTCTGATTACATGAGTGATGATAATGATTGTCCATGCAGGTTACTGATTGATTTCTCTTGCATTCGTTCACCTGTATGTTGATTGTGAAACCTCCCCTCATGGCGCTATTTAGCTCTTGGTGTTACCACAACTAAAAAATGGTGCGAAACAATTTAGAAATCTTTTTGGATACGCGGAATTAGTGAGATTCAAGTGAACGACCAAGAGGAATGCACTTGAATACAACTGACATGTTCAACCTTCAATTAAGTTGTCTGTTTAAGTGTGAACTGAGAGCACGCTTGCTGACCTAGAGTTCGAATCAGGGATTGTCTTTAATGGCTGAAGGATGATTCTACCCCCGCCTAAACAGAAAATGCAAATGATGAGAATTTGGGCTTGAAACGTAAACCATCAACTTGGCCATGAGTTCGAGCACCAAATAATCCCACCCATATTCAGATAAACTGATAATGTCCGGTGCACACGCGGTTTGGAGTCCTAAGATGGCAAGTATCAATCTACTGAACAAACTTGAAAACAGACAATGATTTAAACAAAACTTGTACTTCAAGGA
This sequence comes from Paragonimus skrjabini miyazakii, assembly GCA_014338405.1. Classification (NCBI taxonomy): domain Eukaryota; kingdom Metazoa; phylum Platyhelminthes; class Trematoda; order Plagiorchiida; family Troglotrematidae; genus Paragonimus; species Paragonimus skrjabini miyazakii. The sequence goes on from JTDE01000240.1 coordinate 306,663, forward strand.
GTTTCAGATTGCACACTAACCTTGCGAATGCTTACATGATCACCCGGATTGCTACGCAACTCGATTTCGACGCGATCCAAAAGACTGACAAACTGATCACGAATGTCACGAGCGCGTTTCATGGTTCGATACTGGATGAAGTTCTCATAACACCAATGCGAAGAGAAATCTGAATTTGGGGTCGTACAAGAAAACACGAAACAGCCCGTGAAAAAAGTACGGTTTTCAACCAATAGATACACCAGAATACAACTGATTTGAAGATTGCACAACAAACATCGAAACAGCAAGCGAAATTTTCAGCAAACATTTTCAACGGTCATTATCATTTTGACAGAGATACCGCTGTGGTTATCATGTATTAGGGTTGAATTACTATTCATGGTCGTACATTGACTAACACATTGCTAAGACGCCCAAACCTGGGCAGAGCCAGTACGCCTCTCTCTGCAAAGACCTGTATAAGGCAACAGACTAAAAATAAGGGAAAAAGACTAATATAAACCTCAAATTGAAAAAAATGCTGTTTATCAGGTTTAGATCGACTGGCATTCTGGAATGAGTAACTTTCTCAATGTTACCATCAGGCAGTTCAGTTCAGAGCAACATGCCTTCAGCATCACCATAATCACGGACAGCAATAAATCAGTGGCTTATACTGATGCATAACTGTTAGACAACCATGAAGAGAAGAAGTAATTTCCGGCACGGAAGCAAAAGAAAGGGGCATATATACTGAGAACACCAAAGTCAAAACTCAAACATTTAATGTTACGTTGCAAACAACTAGAAAAGATACAAGTGAAATTAAGACGTTACCAGTAAGGCAACTTTTTTGCGGGTTTTATTGCCCTACGTCGGTACTTGCACTTAGTTCACGGACAAATCAGCCAAACAACAGCAACACTCACGGAATAATCACATGTGAGTAGTATTCAATTTATACGAACGAAATTAGAATTACTCATCAACGGACTAATAGTTGTTCGAATCTGAATACCAACGTCTGATGAGTCGCCCAAAGGAACACAGCGGGTTGGAAAAACAGTAGCTCTACCCTTTCTATAACAACCAGGGACACAATAGCACCTAATCAGGCTGAAGAATGATGAATGCACGCGTGTACTATCGATAGCGCTGAGATGGCTACTGAAAACCGCTGCATCAAGGTGCACATGATATTTTTTATTTAAAAAAAGTAGATGGTAAGGCGACCATAATTCTCACAATCATTTCCACATTTCAGTTTAACACGATTAGCAAAGCTTGCTGGATACAGGAGAAACCGACAAAGAACAAGTTTATGCTAGCTGGGGCACGTTCGTGGTAAGCAAACGGGGCGTTTAATGTTCAGCGCATAGCTCAATGGGGCTGTCGGCGATTGAGACGATGAAGTGGTCACGAGCCATGAAAGCATTGACCGTTCCACTGAATAAGATTTGGAGGTGCCACCTAACGGGTTGAAGACTACGCTATGAGCTACATTGTTGGATGGAAGGTCTCTCAGCATGGTGATGCGTTGTAATCAACCGTGCATTCAAAAGACAAATTTAGTTCGCTATTCCCATTGTTCCGTTCTCTTATTTCATATGGTTGTATTTGCTAGTTGCCCCTTCGTGGACTAGTCAGTATCAACAGCGATTCGGTTTATCGCATCATGGGGTACCGCTCACAGAGGAAAATGTATGTATATTTGTAAGCGGGCGGTGTACATTACACATACAGAACGTAGCACACTGTCAGCGCCTAGTCGGAGACACATTCGCAAAAGAGACTGCGGTTCCAGCTGTCGGTGAATTGAAAAACAACAAAGCAGATAGTAAGCAAACAAAAGAACTTGATGAGAACAGGTAACGATCGTACCGTTAGAAGAACATAGCAGGGAAAGGGTTTCGAATCAAACACTATTGCCCAACCTCACATAATAAGGCAGCCACAATAAATGACGAAGCATAGCACGAGAGACAGACATGAACAATCTGAGCATACAAAGATGCTCTCCAGCGAAGTTCCATCAGATCATGCGGACATCTATGGCGAATAGTGGTCTACTGTACACAAGCCACGGGGTCTCTTGTTTATCTATTTTCTGTTTCTGACAAAATGTGGTATTCTAATTCATGTTTTCTGCCATTAAACTCATAAAAGAACTATGAAAAACGGAAGAATGACCGACCTGCTGCACCCCACTGATCGTATACATTCAAAAGCATGAGATGATCGCCTGCGGTGTGATAGAAGCCTTTTCTAGCAGTATCAGCGTGAATAACTTTATCTTTCGGTCTGTAGAAGATGGCGTTGCTCACGGACAACATTGCTGCGATTGTGATCACGTCTCCGGAACACTTATACCTGCATTCGAAACAGAACAGAAAAATGGACAAAGCGAGAGTAGAAGTTGTACGGTCTCCATATGTGACAGGTTTAATATATGACCAAAAACAAGCTACCAGAGTTCCCGAACAGGTGTCCACATATGATAGCTTTGTCGAGTACAGCGGATCTGAAAAATTGAGTGTAAAAGTACGGCACTGATAATCTAACTACATGTTGAGTTTTTTTGCTTACATAGTATCATGTACGAGAACACAAAAATGAAGAGTGCCGGAATAATGGGTGTATAAACCGTAAATCTCTCTTAAACATACTGAGCCTCACAACACATCAGGAGGATTATTGGCTAAGATTCCTCAACACATCAGACAGTCCCCAAAACAAAAGATGTTCACTGTCCTTTGAACTCAAGATTGAGGAAAACATATGGGCTGATGATAACCAAACTGTGCAAACTCAAGTGAAAATATTCCAGCTAGACGGGGATTGAGCATATGACAATATTGCCAACCAACGCTAGACCCTCCAGTTATCATCAACATCAGTGGTCGATGACTGCTGAACAATAATCAACAATTCACAGTGTTGAGTTATTGCAGTCTGCTGTGATTAGTTGTTGACATGGTGCACATTTTATAATTTCACAGGTTCTCTTTCTTTACTGTTTTACATCCTAATCCATACTTACAAACTATCATATTGAGCTACTGGGGACGACAAACTCTTTATTTGGTGAACAATTTCCTTCGTGTTGTACAACTGACATTATTTCATCAGTTTATTAATTGCAACCAAAGTCGTCGTCTGTTCTCCTACAAATTACGACTTTCTGTCCGTTATTTTTTTCTGTTAGCTACGACAGGATTATGCTCGAACGGTTCGATGAGTCTGGCTAGTCATCCTCCGTTTGCTATTGGCACACCAAATCGTTCTTCAATCAGATGAACAGATTGCTCTTTATAAGATTCGCCCCGACATTGTTTCTTATTGGTGCAAAAGCCAAGTTGTTTTTGACAAACTGTTAATCTTACGTAAAGATCGCATTTTCGATCCCACTCTTTCGAATGCGTTGGTTGCACTGCTTAGAGTTCACTTGGGACCACGAATTAGTTAACCTGCAGGTTCTGTACGGTTGAGATTTCTACGAAAAATTACAACCCCATTTGTAATCGTTTTACTTAGTACCATATTAAACTGTTGTCCCATACTTTCAAACCTGGACGAATCGTTAATCATTCGTTCCATCACTCACATTTGGCGATGAGATATGGCCCCATTAACCATGAGTAGCCGATCGCTCTCGAGGTCGTACAGAATCGACACCCAGTTTGAAAAAATAAAAGAGACAGAGCGATGGAACCCTGCTCCTATCTGTGCTCAAACATCCAACGCTAAGGTGCCTAAACGTTGCATATAAACAGTCGAGTTACAAGCGTTGTTTTTATCATCAAACCAGGACATGAGCGACAGCATCCACTATTGGGACATTGTTGTAGGTGTAAAACATTGATCACAGTCGGTTTTTTAAATGACATTTGAACATAACCAAAAAAATGGAGCAAAAAATCCACCAAAAGCGGGATCATAAACACCAACAAAAAAAACGGCAGCTTACTTGTCCGAAGCCAGAATCATTTTGGACAGCATGGGATCACATGGAAATTCGGCCATTTGGCGACCCATTTTGGTCAATTCACCGCGATGATTCAGTGCTCCGAGAGCGTACAATTGTTCCAGTGCCATGATTAGAGCGTCATGCGGGGGTGGATCCATGTAATCAAATTGCAGCAAGTTATCGATGCCTAATGATTTGAGCATAAGAACCACATTGCCCAAATTGGTGCGTTGAATTTCTGGTATCGGTTGGGGTTCCAACTCAGTCCGATAGGCGTAGGAAGTGTACAGACGAAAACATTTTCCAGCAGCCACACGACCAGCTCTGAAGAGACGGGCATCGATGGTAGGTAAACAGAAAGTAACTCCACACAAAAATAATTTGTGATAATCTGAAAAGACTCAGAGATCGCACACAAATTTCACTTGACACAAACCAACCCTTAGTTGAGGTGTCCGGCATGCAAAAAATGATGTGCTCCCGTTTAGTTGATTAGTGGGGCAGATCGGCGGGTGCACATGCATGTACAACACTTCCAAAAGTATTTAACCTAAGCGGAGCATGTATTCAGTTGGGCAAATAGAACAAATAGCGAACGCATTTAATACTAGAGAGGAGTACGAAATAACGTAAGAAGCCGTGACAATTAGCATGACACTCACTGTCCAAAAACTGACCACTACTGTCAAGTAAACTTACGAATACTTACCGACCAGCACGTTGATCAGCAGCGGCTTGGGAAATTGGGACCACAATAAGAGACTCGATACCGGATCGAGCACTGTAGAATTTTTGTTTACAAAATCCAGTGTCGATCACGTAGATAATACCATCAATGGTGAGTGAAGTTTCAGCAATGTTTGTGGCAAGAACAACCTTTCGAGCTCCTGGTGGAGTGGGTGCAAATATTCGAGCCTGATGGTAAAACAAAAGAAATTGGGGTAAGTTGATGATTTCCAAGTGGGGATTTTGAAGAACGAACAACATGGACGGAAAAAACGACCTTGAAATTAGTAGAAATAAATAGGGAACTATCAAGAACCATGTCAGTGGGCTCAGCGCTGTGATTGTTATTACAACTAACAAGGATACATTTGACCTGCCTGACTGATAAGTCAACGCACATTGAAAACCCTCACTATCGACATCTGTTGCTTTTCTACAACGTAACTTCTGGATTCTAGCATGGTACTACATCTCCGATCTCTGTCAGTTAGTTCATAATGTGTGTATAACTTGCGTTTGTCTGAAGACCCTGTGACTAACGTCACTGGCCAAACTGACGTTGGAAATGCCTTAAATACACACCGGGAAGGCACTGTTTGACCGGATCCTTGTCAACAACTGCCTCTGCGAAGCTTGATTTGAAGGCGGGCTAAGGCACCGAGAAACGCTCATCACGAGGGCTCCGGTTATTGTTGCATCATATATACTCAAATGTAGATCGCACCACCAGCTCAGTAAACTTCTGCGTGGTTGGTAGCATCCATTCAGATTTGCTTGTCACAGTGACCAAAGGTAAAGAACGCCTTCACATGACACTCACTACAAGTAGTTAGCACTGCACCAACTGCGACTCATTCATATACCCTGTAGCAAGTGTGAACCCGATAAAATAAAACCAAGGAACGTATGATTGGAAGCGTTTGTGGTCCAGCAGGCTAATGCTGGTTAGCCAGATGGTAGATTAGTATGGAGTTGAAACCTTCATCTCTCGGGGGAAAATTACGGAGATCCCAACGATAAGATCTAAACTGGCAAGAAACACTGAAAATATAAGGCGACAGGCAGTTCACTATAGGAATACATATTACTCCGTCCTAGATAAGAGGAAGAAGAGAAGAAAAAATTAAAAGCTGGGGCAAAAAGCAATCAAAACATTCTTCTTGCAGTAAACTAACGAAGCTGAAGAAAAGAATGAACAGATGACCATCATGATTCAGGTTTCTTGAAAGAAGAGCGGGGGATTTACCAAGTGAAGGTAGTCGGTGGTCGATACGAATGACAAAAAGATCTAACTGGCATAACTAGCTTAAGTCTAACGTACTCGCTGTCTGTTCGCTGACGGTGTACTGTAAGTACGTTGGTGGGCTAACAGCCTTCTGTATGCTGCAAAGTAGACAGATATAACAGCATTAATGCATAGTGGTATTTACTACAAACTTCAACGCTCAAGTATTCAGGCTAGGTGCTGTCAAGTGACTTAAAGGATGAACACTTGTACGGCATTCGCCGAAGAGGCAACGGTGAACGCATATTAAAGCTTTGCGTTGAAAACTCTATTTTTAGCGAGTACTAATTTCCGATGCCTTCGAGTCAGTGTCCCTTGGTGACCCTCATCACCGAGCTGATCGTGGACACAAATAATCGAAGCAGCCATGAGCCTGATCAAGGGATACTGTGGCTCGGGCTGCCGCTCACCTCAACTGTGACGTGAAATATAATAAAGGAAGACTAAGCAGAAGAACTAGAAATTGTACGGATACAGGTCCGCCATTGACTGCGACACATCGCCATCTCAGATAGCGTCTCTAACCAGCGGTTTGAGTGATCATGAGGACCCCATCCAGGCAGGCGAAACCTACCCACTCTGCTCAATGGAGCAGTCAGGGTCTTCAGATTTCGTGACCACGTTGTTGTCTGACCACCATGTGGTTTTATGCAATTGTTGGTGGTCTCGGTAGATAATGCCCGGTACGATAAACACTCAGCTGGCAGACGGAGTAGGTGACCTAACCATCACAGGCTGTGTACCGTGATTAATTGACCAATTGATCGCGCATCCCAAGCGTTCCGCAATACGCGCCAGCGAACTGCCACATCGCTCACACGATCAGTCCACTTAATGTGGGCCAATTGGCGGAGACAACGATGATCAAACACAGCACGTCTGTTGATATCTTCCTCGCGAATAAGCCACGTTTCCGAACCATAAAGCAAAATGGAACGCGCACAAGCATTATATACCCTTCCTTTCAGCGAAAACCGGACGTCTTTCCGACACCACAGATGATGCAATTTGGCAAAGGCAACTCGTGCCTTTGCAATCCTCGTTGATATCTCATCAGCAATATTACAGGCTGACGAGATAGTGCTATCCAAGTATGTGAACCTGTTCACAGTCTCAAGCGGGTTACCTGCAACAAAGAAAGTAGGAGTGGAAACGCCCCAGTCTTGAAGCAACACTTTGAAGGTGCGAAGCGCATTCTATACAAACCAGCTCAGTCACTCACCTTGTTCAGTATGGTCTGCACGTCTTCGGCAGAGGGGCTAAGTAAGACAATGTCATCCGCATACTTCACACCAGCCAACCCAGTGCGACGAAGAGGCTCAACACCAAGCTAACTGGATTCTTCAAGCGCACCCTCCAGAATGTCGACCATGGCAAAATTGAACATGGAGGAAATCAAGTACCCTTGACAAACACCGCTAGAAGTGATGAACGCCCGAGACAGTTGTCCATAAACTCTCACCCTGCTTGTAGAGTCAGTATACAGTGATCTCAATAGATTCACATATTTCTCTGGTACTCCCTTGCGAAGAAGACAGCTCCAGAAAACGCAACGAGCAACCGAATCGAAAGCAGCCTTCAGGTCCAAAAAGACCACGACTGTCGGCTGTCTGTAACAGTGCCGATGTTCCAAGATCCGTCGCAGGGTAAAAATATGATCAACGCAACCTCGACCGGACCGGAATCCTGCCTGTTCTTCACGTATCTGGCTTTCTCTAGGCTTAGTGAGCCGACGTAAAATGAGACCAGTGAGTAACTTGGACGCAATAGATACCAAACTGATGCCCCTGTGGTTGTCACATAGACTTCGGGCCCCCTTTTTGAAAACGGGAATAACTGTTGATAGGCACTAATCATGAGGCACCTCTTCAGTCTCCCAGATCGTCTGGAGGAGTTTTGTCAGTTCTGATATCAACCTCTCTGACCTATACTGCTACCTTGGTGAGGTGGTCGGGCTTATGTACTGTTTTGATCCGGCGGGCAATGTTGACTAGGATTCCGGTCCTTTCAGGTGCAACCGTGTCAGACGAAAGGCAGTTACACTCATAGGATTGTATGTCGCACTACTGACCGCGTAGGAGTGCTTAGGTAGTGAGGCACGATCCTACGGGAATACAGAAGAATTATTTTTATAGTTGGGGCGCTGCTGTCTTCCGTATCAAGAAGAAGGGGGTTAGGGAAGGTACCTTCAAACAAAAAGCACTCCTATCGCCCAACGATTGACCGGACTGCCAGCATATTATCCAATACGGTCGAGAAACACCTGGTGAACACAAACAGACCACACAGCTTTTAGCCACCGATGTTGACTGGTTCCAGGACTGCAAGTTAGTCTCAAGCATTTGTCTGGAAATTAATCATGCACTGGTGTATACTAGGTGCACTTAGCTGCAGCTTCAGCTGCCAATCGCTGGGTTTCTGTGCGATCACTCGAAATTCCCAACACAGTATGAAATATATCATCTGAGGGCGAGCACGCAGGGCTACTTCACAGAAACGCAGAAAGCTCATAGCGGAGGATTGCAAAGCTGGGAGGAGATAACGTGCCATCAGGACAGGAGAAGCTTCTGCGGTCGAGAATTCCAGAAACCTCTCCGTCCTGTCCAAGCATTAAATAGTAGGAAGCCAGGTGCGAACGAGGTAGTCTGAGAAGCCGAAGGCGGACTTGTCCAGGACCTTTAGGGACACTTAGGATGCTGGACTGAGCACTGTCAGCAGTAAATCAACCGGCCACCCAGCTGCTGACTGTATTGCTGAAGTACCTCTCGATGTCTGCAAGAGTATTTTCGCCCAAGAAAGCAGAAGCTTTGTTTGAAATCAAGGTTTGAAGACGTCAAAACTCAACGGGCTCAAAAGAATCTTTTACGATATCTATTAAAATGAAAGTCTAGCCCTTTTCAAAGGACTGAAGGCTCCATTAACGAAACCATGGGCCAGGAAGACTCGGATTTGATCAATTTCAATCTTAATTTCAGAAGAAGCTTATACAACTCGTGTGCGAAACTAAAGAGGAACCGGCGTGATTCCGAGTTAGGTGAAGTTGCCTGTAGCTGTTATCTATCACAAACTGAGCCTGACGCAAGAGAAACTTATCTGTAAGGAACCAACCAGAGTTCATCCTGGCCGTGGCTACCCCTGATCCCATTCTCACACTAAGCCAAGTGTTTAAGCATCGGTATTTACATAGAACACTGATGATCGTTTCTTTTCATATATTGGGAAGGGTGTTTGATAGGTACTGTTTGCTACGAAAGGGAGTGTCCTGAAAGTACGTCAACAGCGTGAAGTCTATTTACTGTCAAACACCAGGCTGGACTAGGGCTCGTGGAAGCGTACTGTCGGCCCTCATTATCTCAAATTGGGCACGATAAGGTTATGCAGTCTCTGTTTTTTTAATTTTTCAATAAACAAGAGCCTGGAGTGTGATTGTTCAGAAATTCTTCAAGATAATGAACTTCGAGACTTAGATTTCGCAGGTGACTGCTGAAATTAGTGATAACCCACAGGGAACTCAGAACGTCTTGAGGAGATTGAAGATTTCCGTTCGTCGCTTTGGTATGACTATTGCACTCTGGATATCTGAAGCGTTGTTCTAAGACTGGCAGAGTTGCAACAGAGTTGATGAAATGCCCGATGAGACTACAAACTGTTCAAGCAAAGCACGGATGGCATTTGTCAACTCACACTATCTGTGGCACTGGCAAGATTTAGGTCCTTTTGTGAAGAGCCAGGTATAGAAAGCCACTGTACGAACAGTCGTGTTGTACGACAGCGGAATCTGGCTAATTTGTACACACACAATGTCCATTTCTGACCATCGGTTTCGCCGAATCACTAGCAGCAAGCAACGAGAATATCGCGCGAGCGATGATGATGTTCGCCGCCGCGTTTTTTGGACGAACAGACTGTGTCGACTATTTCCACAAGTATTGTCTCACAGGCTTCTTTGGATTAGATACGTCAAATGAGTGTGAACTCGCTTACGTGTGGTGGGTTAGGCTGGAAGCGGCGGCGTGGTGATCAGCCTATAACGTTGGCTTGGGGCATGAAAACTCTGATGCTGAAGCTTGCCTCAGAAAGGCATTCCCGACTTTATGACACAAGTGTGAGGACAATAAACAACCTTAGTTGAGGACACTGCCTAAGATGATGAAGAATAGGGATCAACGGAATCTGTGCTGCGAACCAATGTGTCTCGATTTAACTTTCTTATGTATTTTTCCCCTCTCTGTCTACAAATTTGCCTTGTAACACTTTTGCCAGTTCACATAAGTGTGCTGGTTAAACATCAATATAGTTATGTAAACCTAACGGTTGCGTCGAAGACAACGCTGTAAATACCTCACAATAGACTATGAACCAAATTCGTTAACGTCCGCACGTGTATATGGACGCAGAGAAATACTTGATTCAACTTCACTAACGATGGCTTTGCTCATCCTTGACCGACGAAAAGGCTGGAAAAGGACTTAAACACGGGTGGACCGACGTACTCAATCTTACGTCGGAAATTATCTGTTGCGGAGTGGTCCGTGAGCTCGACATCGTCAGGCTGTCTGAACCTAAACAGAGGCGATCGCAAAAAACCGGACTCAAATCCACAGTCGTGCAATAGATACTTTGACGTAAGTACTATCGGGTTACAACGGATGGGCCTACGGATAACCAAAGGCAGCTGCTCGGTGATTGATCATCCAATAAGATCACAGCTGTACTCTCTTGAAGTCATATAAAACCTCTTAATTCACTCAAGCCACGTTGTTCATTTTATGAGGCAAATAGTTGCTATGACTGATGCAGACCCGTGTCGGAGTTAACTAAGTTTTTCTCTGGAAAAAACCTCGTTTACTTTAATTAACGGAGTGATATTGAATGCCGAGGAGAAGATTACGACGCTCACAAATGGGCTCTGATGAGAAGCTATAACGAGGTCCTCAGCTGGTAAATGCATCTACCGGACAATGAAACTGATAGAAAACTCTCAATCGACTGTTGTCCGTCAGAGGGGCTCTCAAATTTACCACACGTTTAGAGATATGAAAGTGGATAAGCTGAACAATATCCGCACAGATTATGATCGAACAATGCCACAAATATGGTAGGTACTCCATCGGCAGTATAAAATCAGAGTGCACAGGGCATCTTGTTGATTTTGCTATCACTCACCTATCTTGGATCTTTTCCAATTACACAATGGTGGACTGTGTACACGCGCGAACAATCAGTCAATCGACGTAAGCTAGCGGAAGAAAACGAGGGTTGACAATCAAGAATATAAACACGCACCATCACATTAAGACCGCAAACAAGGATGAACGGTACAGGCACTTCCGATCTACCTTATTTTGACAACCAAGTGATTATCCGATATTACATCTGACGAGGATCAACGAGCGCAATTCAATCCGTCTCAAACACTTTAACAAAACTATCGCAAACCTTTGATATGAGAGCAGCGAACTGGACAAATCAAGGCGCATTACCCACAGCCGTTCAAAAGGAACAGCCATTGAGCCAACTCCAAAACAGATATACACATGCAGCACGGAAACCTTCCCGGTTGTTCGCAACCTATCTGCAGATCAAGGTTACAAGTCAATATCATCCAAGTGGTGAATGTTAGCCGATTAATCACCATCAGATCTGTCAGTTAACGGAATATAAGCATGACAATGGTTTCCTAAAGAAAAATAAAAAGCGCAGCGTACAGTACGAAAATGTTTCTAAACTTGATGATCGGGTACACTAATCTGTGGGGAAGTCCGTTGATATGGTAACACATATTTGGCAGAATGACGGAGAGAATAACGCAGGTCGGTCAACAAGTTATTTGGAAGTAGGTCTTCCAAATACTTATACGATAGAAAACAACAAAACTGTCAGCCATAAATATGTCCAATGGTCACATACTCCGCGGGATAACCTCGGACGATACGACTATTACCTGAGGAGAACGACGAGGTAGTCAAGGTTCCCCATGCCAAACATCAATTATAAGGATGTGAGTTAGAATCTCAGTCACCTCCACTACTAATGTATAGTTTTAGACAACCTGAAAATATCCAGTGTAACCTAGTGTTATACGATAGCGAACGCGTTGAACTCACAATGTCGAGAAATGGGATAATTAAACAAAAGTGCAAAATGAAAACGCTGGGCATTGACTTTGTGACGGGAAACTTAAAGATGGCACGATTTCAAATATACGAGTAATCACATACATGCAACTTTGTGTTAAACAGTAATTCCAATGCCCCAGAACAGTGACGGCGGATTTCAATGTTGATTGCTCGAGATAATCTTATCTTGGTAGTTTATTCCATGAGCCATTTGATGAACGTTAGAGGTAAAGTAAAGAGGTTAGGTAATGGGGTTCAAATGCAAAAGTTCTAAGCTCCACATGCGTCTTTATAACTCAGCTTTTGCAGCACATGAAGTGTAAAAGATTGTGGCTCTTGTTACAGGTGATACTCAGAAAGCTTTTACACTCAGACCTCTACATTAACGATCAAAATGTTACATTACTTACTGGTAATATAAGCATAGTAATTTATTTGCAGATGGACATCTCAATCGATTTTACATTTCATTTTATGTAGTGCAAGTTTAACATTCGGAAAACTTCGTAAACGAGAAACAGTTGGAAAACAAAGATGAGTTGAGGCGAAGGTCAAACCAGTAGGCATAGATATCGAACGTACCTGCATATCTGATGGCAAAGTCGAATAGATTGGCAAAATGAGCAATTCGCGAATCTTACTACCCAGTTTTCTTGTTCGTTCCACCAACAATTCATTGGCAGTTTCAATCTCCTCCTGTCCAGTGAGGAAAACCAGGATATCACCAGGAGGTTGTGTCACATGGATTTGCAAGACAGAAACCACGGCAGCTTCAACGTAATCTGCTTCCGGAGCCTGAAGGTCACGCGCACGGAGAAGTTGTGGTAACATGATTATCAAGACAGGCATTTATCAAGTTAAGGGAGAGTAAATGCGATTAAAGATTGCCTATGAAGGATGGTCGGAAGAGATTCAGAGTGTGTGATTCAACAGCAAACCAATATGAATACCTTAAGCACACTTCATACAAACGTAATAGAAATGTGTGATTATAGTAACAGTTACATTCGAATCACCAGAAGATTCACTAGTGAAGAATCATGAGTTCAATTTACAAGAGAAGCATGTCTTTGGAATGGGTGATTACTAAACTGAAGTTGCGTTAACCCAGATCACACACACAACAGGTGTCTAACTGAGGACAATAGATGGCCAAACAAATCAAAACGCACAGCATCGGTGAATTAGAATTTGTTACATGACGTTTAGGTCAATAGGAGGTAGTCAGAATTCAGCAAGGTATTTTAATCGTAGGTCTTATGGACCAAATTAGAAAGTACACGTGATAGTCCAGGCAAGAGGGACTAACCATTTGCCAAGAGAAATGTAACATCAAGTAAAACAGTTTAGTGAAATCAATGACGGAGAGTGACAAAACGTATTAGAGATAGAGGTAAAATTCTCAGTTTGTAATCTAAACCTAACATCCACATACACGCAAAAACAGGAGACTCGGACACAGGAAAAGTTCACCTTCGTATAATAGATGTCAACCGGATACCGTCGACCGGGAATACGAAAGACAGGGGCGTCATCGAAAAATGCAGCAAACTTTTCCGCGTCCAAGGTTGCAGAACTGATAAGTAGTTTGAGATCCGGTCGAAATCGCACAACGTCCTGAACATAAAATAAACGGACAGATTGAGTCCATCAGACAGTGTGTGTAGGGGTGAAATGATAAAGAAATAATCAGACGATTCTGAGAGGATTAAGTATGAACTATCTGGGTGCCAAGTCGGACTATAAAGGAGTCTAACAATCTAACGGAACAATGCGTGAAGAAACTGTCAAATGATGACAGATGAATTAAAACGTCAGGATCCGGAGGATATCAGCTAGTGTTTAAAGATACTCATTTGAAAAGGTTTACGTTACTAACACCCGCAGGTAGATCAGCCGGTTGATGTAAACTGAACGCCACTCATATGTAATCGTAGCTTTGACATTCAGCTAGAAAATTAGGCCACATCTGTGCATAAGACACTAAACCTTATTCCGTGAGTATACAACTATCGATCTTCTAAACGCATAATACTTTTAATTAATCCGAAAACCAATTTGGGAGATGAAAAACCGGTTTAGGTAAAGGTTCACTGTTTTCTCACCAACAAAATATACACACTGCTAGCGACAGCACAGGGAACTCACAGATGTATGTTTCCCGGCATTTGCGCCTCGGCTTGGATTGGAACAAAGCATAAAATAAAGCACACCGCATTCCGAAGTCACTCATGCGTGATCATAGATATGACCGGTCAATCGGGTAGTGGTTTTAGTGATCAACAACACGCATACATCACATCGAGCAGAGAACTGAGGGGGTAATCTGTTAGGATACTTCGTGTTGAAAATCTCCAGTTTTCAACCGTTTATGGTCTTCCAATAAAAAGATGAATGGATTTCGACGTTTGAACAAATGTGAGAGATAGTACAGAAGATGAGTAGCCAAGAATCACTCACGAAACTAAAAGCCGACGGTGTCCCGTTTAACGCACTTTAAATCATCGTTGGTTTTCTGGAGTTTGTGCAAAAAACGATAAAGATAACTCATAACTATCAAGCGCTCGCATAACATCCTGATGTTGAGGCACAAGCACAAACAACAGAGACCACTCTGGACTACACGAAGGAATATTTCGCTTCGAGTGCAAAAGCACAGACTTGTTTAGGTCACACAGTCAACCAACGAATTTTATATCGGAATTGAAAGGTCTGTCCATACATTGACGCATGGTATAGAATAACACGACACTACAAAGAAAGCTTTGTAGACAACACGACAAGAAAAGTGAGGGCGGTTATCAAAACCAAACGGAATGTGATTCGATCGATAGTTGTCACACAAACAATACTGCCATGATGACTCGACCGTTTTATAAAGAATTTTTACGAATTCAGAATGTCCAGATTTCCAATTTCAAATCGAATATGCCCGGTAGAATGAGAAAGAAAAATGGATTCACTACACTACGACTATACACAGATGTCCAGTATTAACACGCCGCATATGCCTCTGAAGGAAAACGGAAAGTGTACAGAATTTGCGTACAGCCCCCGATTAATCTGATTAGTTCGCAAGTCTCTAATCGGTATATTTTGGTCAATAATAAAGTTCCGGAACAATAATTTTAATTTCTGACTCCGGATTCTTCCACTACGGCTACCACTGGCCCATTCCAAAATAAGAGAAAGAGAAAAATTGTAACATGAACTTTTGTAGACAACGAACTGAAATGTCCATTGAAGAGGACACGTTTTACTAACAGGAAAAGCATCTAAACATGTTTTGTGATTAAACAGCCTGGCTGTACAAATAGTTTTATCAACGCGAATGTAAAGAGAGGTCATTTTCCGTACTGTACTAGTTGAATTTATTCATTCTTTGTCAGATTTGGAATTCCTTTGCCAATGTGCTGACCACAATCGGAACACAAACTGTGAGAACAGTACATAAGTCAGTTTTTTCAGTCCCGATAGGTTACGCACTATATCAGTGGCCTTGAAATCCAGCGTTTCGGAAAGGTGACATAACTGGCAGTAAGAAAGCATCCAACACCAAATGAACAAGATTTAAGTGTCGGGTAAACTTACAAAATACACTCTGAGCTGAAAAATAGGCGATTCTTATACCAAAACACTAAAATTTGGTAGGGAGACGCAGCTGAGCGTAACAATAGTCGGCGGACATTTGCGGAAATATATAGACGCTGTTTGCAGCTTACAAACGAGCTTCTGCTCAGTTTAGGAAGACGATGAAGGTGAGGGGGAAACGGAAACATCCAGAGGGCTTTCAACATAACCCAGGGTGTTCCAGTTTTAATGAAAGCCGCACGAAACACTTAAGGTGACCCATGGGGAAACAAAAAGAACACTTTTCGATACATATCACCTTCGACGATGTTTAGAGTAGATAATAAACGATGGAATGCTGAGAAGTACAAGGTGGATAAATACACATGGACAATGTTGGTGTGATTTTCGTGAGAATAAATTCAGTTTTGATCAATGTTGATTTCTGGCACATTTTCGATTATTAAAATTCATACACGATCGCCTTTTATTTTTCGCACGACCTTATCAAACCGTGAACGAACCAAATGTCTTAGAGAGAAATCGACAGGTAGGAGCGAACATAATTCAAATAGGATATCGTTTAGCCGTATGTGCACTTCATTGATTGTGCTTTAAAGTCATAGTGAGTAGCGATTATGACAAAATAACTACAGTACATTTTAGACGTCAGACAGGAAGTTGGGAGAATTCACTTGATGTTGACTTCTGTGTCGTCACCTTCATATTGTACACTAAGTCATACATTGGTCTTTTCCATCTTGTCGGAAGGAGACAAGCAGGCACACACGTTAACGTCAGCAGACTTAACGCTGTGAAACTGCAGCGCTTATTTTCTAGCCTAATTGATCCGTGTCGAAGATGCTTCGATGAACCATATTCAAGATCGCAGTTTGTTTCTAGCTAGCACAATGTGGTGCGATAGGCATTAAAATGACTGAGAAGTGGTGCAAGGGCCGAGCTCTATCTCATCGGGACCGGTGATGGTTAACACTAATTGTGGGAAATCAGTTGGTGGATGTGCTGGATAAATCATTCAAATAGACACAGCCATCATGAGACGTGAACTTAAAGATTACATAGCAAGATGATTCTATAGAAATAGACCTGAGCACCGACAAGAATCAGACCGGAAAAGATGCAACTGATGAACAAGAGAGTAACGTGAAAACACGGGAGAAAAAAGTGTAGTAAACAAGCTTGTCCTCGGTGTTTTATTATTAGACTAAATACGCTACAGTTATATTGGTTTAATGGGGGTGGCAGATAAGATATCAGGGGAACGAGATGTCGATCATCAATGTCTGTTTGGCTTCAAACATGAGACTTCATTACATAACATCAACCAAACGGGTTATACAACATTTGCAAAAGAAACATCACATCTATACAAATCCTTCTATTGTAGGTCTGAATACACGGTTACGGGAGGTTCAATGTTTTGACTAGCCGTTTTTGCGCGCATAATGGTGGTGAGTGTATGGTGAATTGCGATAGTCTCTGAGATTGCCAGTATACAACCACTGGCCTATCACGACTGCACCTCGAAGATCTGATAAACCCGCGCGAACAAATCGGCCGGAATGATCAGCAGGTCTCACTCGATCAAATGTGCAGCGACCGCAGACGTACAGGACCTTATCGATCCTTGCGTTAACCACATAAGTTGACGCTCCCGAATGCATTCGGATAATCTTCGTGTTGTGCCTGTTTCACGGCAACACATGGAACTAAAGTTGGTAACGGTCGCTTGCCAGGTCGAGAATCTCGTTATTATATCTACACCATCAGTTAAATTTTTTATCCAAGACGACAGCATGCATAAACAGATGACATGCTTCTAGTTAGACAATTGCCAACTCTGTGAGTAATTCTAGCTTTTTTTCAACACCTATATTTTATAACCCTGCACGTTACTTATGTGATAAAGTGGTTTGAGTCACAGTGTCTTCTGGTGTGGCTCAAAGCCTACTGTCTGAAAGATTTCGCAGTCCTACTGTGTCCCAGCCCAGAGATCCCAAGTACTCCATGAGTCTCGAATCAATGGAAAAACGGAAGTAAATTCGTTAGAAGAAATGAAAACAGTTACTAAAAACTGACTACCCATTACCTTGACTAGACCAAACAGTATGTCAGTATGCAATGTGCGTTCGTGAGCTTCGTCGACCATCATAACTGAATAGCCACCTAGATCGGGTTCAGTGAGGAATTCCCGCAAGAGCATGCCGTCCGTCATATACTTAATTTTGGTGCGTTCTGACGTGCAATCCTCGAACCGGATTGAGTAGCCCACTTCTTTCCCCAGCTTGACCGACATTTCTTGTGAGACTCGAGCAGCCACCGACATAGCTGCGACACGGCGAGGTTGGGTGCATCCGATACGTTTTCCCCCGTCACAATAGCCCTGGAAACATACAAGTTTACCAACGTAGAGGAGGTTGAAATCAGCAATGTGTATATGAATCACATTAAGTCACAACTTAAGCATTCATATGAATTTAAAGATCAGATAACAGTAAAAGTACAAACAACAGACTGTACACCACCCCATGTAATACTGGATCGTGTGCAAGGCAGGTAGGTAGTGGATCGATACACAAGCCTAAACATTAACAGCAATCCAAGCAAGAATCAGTCACCAAAAACATGACACTAGAGATTGTTTGGGCTCATCCAGTAAGCAAATGGCTACAGTGATCGATTACTGAATAGGGAGAGATTAGAAAGTCTGTCTAAGTACGGAGTTGACTCAGTCACTGATTACTGGTAATCAATTGAAAGTAGCACTTCTGGTTGCACTACTTGTTTACTGAAGGAGGGAAACGAAACGCACAAATGAGGAAGCTGATTGGAATGTTAATTTGGAAGTGTATATGAAATGGTCGTCATAATTATCATCGTAGACAACAATACATCAGTGGTTCACACTGATGCTTAACTACCGTACAACCAGGAAGTAAAAAGCAAACCCTGTACAGAAAGAGAGAAAGGATCTAACTGCTAAAAATAGCTACGTCTATATTAAAACATACAACATCAATGTGCCTACAAACCGCAATCATCATCATCATCATCATCATAACAGCCATCAGCCTGACCAAAAGGTACTGGAGTATGCGGACAACATTGTCTTACTTAGCTCCTCTGCCGAAAACATGCAGACCATGCTGGACAGGTTGAGCGACCGAGCTGGTTTGTATGGAATGCGCTATGCACCTTCAAAGTGCAAAGTGTTGCTTCAAGAGTGGGGTATACTACTACTACTTTCTTCATTACAGGTAATCCGCTTGAGACTGTGGACAGTTTCACA
>JTDE01000241.1:17952-36473 GCA_014338405.1 Paragonimus skrjabini miyazakii
ATAATCCTCCTTTTTCATCGCCGTTTTCACATTATGAATTGTCCCATAAGTTGGTTGGTTCATTATCAGTTCTAACCGTTCACCGGCTCCATCACTCCCGGTGGGTGCCCCTAATAACCATCAGGGAAAACACTATTTTTAAGGAATTTGCGTGAAAATAATTTGGGGAATGGCGCATAGTCACCTTGACCATAATGCGATTTGTTCGTGTATTGCGGATAGTACCAAAGTTGAGTTTGTGGTCATGATCGTGATCGTTGATCATGATGATCACCACAGCCTTGGTTGGGGTACAAAATGGATATTGGACGTTTTGGTTGACTGGTTCCTGACAGATATAAAAGCTGGTATTCGCGTAAGTTTTCGGATCGCCTTAAATGTTTCTCCAGTTTTTGACAATGCCATCCTACTTGATAGCAATTAAGTGCTAGTGAGACAAGCTTGGCAACGACTCACCGACAAGTCAGCGCGTGTTCCGCATCCTTGTATGGGCAAATGTACCCGCTTTGTATATATGATATCCTAGAAAATTGCAAGCCTTACACAAACGGCTGCCGGCATCCGTTTCGGATTAATCCTGTCACACTGATAGAAGCCAACAGACGTTTGCTTATAATATTGACCACAAGTGACTTGTGCCGCCCCATTTGTCGTTTCACTCACACATCACGTATTAAGTGTTAACCCGAACGAATGAGGTCGGGAGGCCTATGAGTGGGGGATTTTGTGATCCAGCCAGCCACTGTTGGTTAGCCAGAAGGTAAGCTACTAAGAAAGTAAAATTATCATTTCTCGGAGGTTAAAAACGGTATTCCGCTAGGGAGATGTAAGTAGAAAAAGAGATATTGTAACTATAAGGCAGGAAGTTGTGCAGTACAGGAGTACATATTACATTCTGTATAGGATGATGGAGAAGGGAAACAATAATTTAAAGCTGAACCAAGAAACAAACTAGACATTCATCTTACAGTTCACCAACAAGACCATATTGAAGCAGAAGTGGACGGCCATCATGGCCCAGCCTTCTGAAAAGGAGAGCAGGAGACCCAACGAACGACAGCGGTCGTTGGTTGATGGAAATAAAAATTGGATTTAACAGCCAACCCGGTTGCACTTAGCGTATTCATCGTCTCTTCTGTGACCGTTTGTAACGATCAGTTTGGTAGCCCAGTAATCCGAGGCAGCTAACGCATTCGCGGCTGCATTCATCAAAACGCCATGCAGTCACGTCATCACGACCTATGGCACGTATAGTTACTTTGCATATCGTGTGCTTGAAATAACAGCCGGGCAACTTCCGCCCATTGAAACTTCGGACTCCCTTCCGGATCGTCTTCGTTCAGATAGTCGGGTTCAAGGTTAAGTTTTCCGAAGATCTTACCTCGGTATTACAACGCGAGAGACCCACTTGGATAACACCCTAGTATTTCAGCTTGTGATCACCTGGATTTCGCCTACCTATTTTAAGTTGTTGGTGCAGCAGCTGCCGTAGAATTCGTCCGTCGCCCATCTTACGGACGTGTTTGAACCAACGAAGCTGATTGAGCATCCGCGTAGTTTCAATCCTGTCCGTGTCCGTTCTCCGAAGTACTTCAGTATTCGTAACCGTGTCCGACCACCGAATACTCGAATACGGTGGACAACACATGAGGACGACTCAGATATTGCACATTCCCTCGATGCGATATTCAATTTTCTCTACCTTACAACAGCGTAGACAGTACCATTGAATGATAGGCAAGCAGCTTGGTTTCCATTTTTAGGATGAGGTTCTTCCAGATACGTCTTTCAAGACGTTCAAAAGCAGCGTTAACCTTCGCCGCACAAGCTCAGTGCTGACGGCTCACCGACAGATCTGTCAGCAGATCTCCACCCAACTAGCGAAAGTTTGTGGAATCATCTACAATGTCTCCAATAATGCGGATTCCGGTTATAGGCATAGCAATTCCCCTCCGAAAATGTTTGGATGAGTGAAAAATGTCTTACTTGTTTTGATATTCGCGAACCACACACGTTCAGCTTTATCGCGTGTGTGTTGGCGGTAGCCCGGGTACCGGCTTTTCACAAATACAAGAGATTGGATCGATCGAAATAGTTGTGGTTCGAAATGACAATCGTGATTGGTAGTTGGAGCCCCAAGAACCTTGCCCATACCGGCGATGAATACTATGCACAGTAATGCGAGGAACGTTGTGAGCCCGATCAGACGTTACTGCGATTAGAGACGCCGTTCTTGGATGAATAGGCTAGAACGCATATATCAAAAGAAAATAGAAACGCAGATTAACGAAAAACGTCCAAGCTGACGGATAAGCTTGTAACAGCACAGTAAGTCGATGTTTGTTGCCGTTCCACTCGTACGCCAAACAGGATGTTGTACAACACAGAAAATTTACTTGTCCAATTCGTCTAGTTCGGCACGATCCTTAACCGACTGATAAGATGCGGCCTTTCCACGATCTGAGTCAGAAACACTCTTTTTATTCAAATATAACTCCATGGAACGGTATTGGGTATAGAACTTACTCCGGTCCGTCATCAAGTCCTGTGTGTCAAATGTACATGTATGTATTGTATATGTATGTATATGTATATTCATATACGCGATACTTGGTGATAGGTTGGAATATGGAAGTTTAACCGAAGAATCACTACTTTAAGAAGTCGGATGGAGGAGCACACGTGTGACGAACCTGGGGTTGTCGATTCGTCGATACCACGTGTATTCTTACACCTTTAGGTGATGATGCTTCAATTTATGTATGAGTTGTCATATAGTCAATTGGGAAGAACTCCTGTTGATTATACCACTAATATTTGTGGTCAAAAAGAATAACTATGACATTTACTCTGGATATTTTCTTGGTATAATGACTGTTTCTAGAGTGTTAATGTCTCAGCCCATTGATGCATCCTTGCACTGATGTTTAAGTTGTTTCGATATTGAATGTCTCAAAATGCAAAGTGCCTCTGCAAAGTCGCTGTGATTACGTAGATTTATCGTCAGATAATGGAGTCATGGAGGTTTCTGACCAGTTTGTATACCCGCGAAGCTGCATTAGCGGCGATAGCAGTGCAGATAATGAAATAGAAGCGCGCACCTCTAAGGCTGGGGCGGTGTTAGCTAATGTTGGGCATCTCTGGCGACAGAAGGGTATCTTCTGAGTCTTAAGGGTCGCGTATATAAGGCGCAGTGGGGGCTGTGTTACTTTGCGGCAACGAAACATGGCTGCTAAGGATAGAAGACGAACTGTCTTGAGGTATTTGACCATCAATGTCTCCGTTTGACCGCTTGCATCAAGTTGCACCAACGAGTAAACGACGAAGAGGTTGGGAGGAAAGTATTTAGCAGTGACGTCCGAGCTAGTTCTTTTATTTAATCTATACGTTTACACGGACTTAAATGGTTAGGTTATATACTAAGGATGTCGTCTGCTACATGGAGCACTGCTTGCCAATGCTGTGGCCGACTGGTGTAAGGTATGAGGTAGAACAGGAAAGAAGTTGTTCAGCAGGAGACTGGCCACTGTAGATTGGGTTTGCTTCCCAGGCTGGGGACCTCGTGACTCACAGAGTCGGTGACTGAAGACAGGTGAGATGGCAACTGATCGAGCCCAGTGGTGTAAGTGTTGTTGTTGTTGTTCAATCTAGTTATCTGTGAAGTGATTGCACTTAATGACGCGGGGCGGTGAAATCCGTAAGGAAGTTGTCTTGTTGATGACGCCTCACGTTCACCTACAGCTTGATTATTTGCAAGGTGTAGGCACCTTCATGTTATATGTTTGAATATGGACGTAGTTGTTTTTAGTATTTATGTCCCCTCCTCCCTCCTTGTTTTTTCTTTCCGTACAAGGTTTGTTTTCTTTCCTCCGTGGTTGTGTGGTAGCTAAGCGTCAGTAATAACTACTGATGTATTGTTGTCGATGATGACTGGATCATTCGCAGGATTACTGAATAGTATACGCTTTCGTATCTAGAAATACGTTTTCAAGACCACAGCTTCAAACAGTATGAGGGAATATAGACATATTTGCCAACAGCATGCAATGAAGAGTCCATGCAATGAACCTTAACAAACACAAATAGATTCAGAACCAATAAATGAACTAAAACACTTTTTTCAAGGCAAGTGCATGTTGATCGTACTGTTCATGTTTGCTTAATCTTGTGAATTGTTGGAGATGTAATATCAATAGTCAGTCAGAGTCGATACCGTGAGTGACGCAGTATTGCAGGTTGGTGGACGAACGGTATTAAGCACAGCCAGCTTGGACGATCGATAGTGCTGAACTAGTCAGCGTTCGTAAAAGAATAACGAATAGGGAGCAAAAGTGCTGTGTCTTCATATCTCTTCCGTGCTCGTTGAACATTGCTAACTATCCGTTCATTTTTATTTCACTATTCTCATTGTTTAATGGATGTCCCGTGCTTGCTCTGATGCAGTCCACTTCATGTTGCTAGTTTCCACTGCCTACAGTCATACGGGCTCAAAAGACCAATTATTCAATTTGTACATATATACAACTGGCATATTCTACTGTGTAAACAGTGTTGGGTTCACAAGTTGATACGATCTAGTTTTGCTGAAAATTGTGCTCCCGAGGTTTATCAAAGTCGAAAGACTGTAAAATCACAGTGGTCTGGTCAAGGTCATATATCCAAATCGACTGCCTGTGGCATGCGACCAGAATGTAACGTCGCACCGTTCAGAGGTCCTCACGTGCATGCACCTGCAGTGGCTTCAAACAACTCGCAGCTTGCCTACACCAGTGCAGCCAATATCACGCGCGCATGCACACAGCACATCCAGTTTTATCTCGGGCGTGAGATTATAACGCGTGGTTCAACACAGTGTCTTCACTGGGACCGATGTGACAACGAGACCGTCCACATGCGAACGCAACTTGCTTGGGTCTCTTGCGCACCGGCAACTGTTCCATGAAGTACACACTGTTCCGTCCTGTAATTCACTACATAGGCATCCACAGGATTCCACCCAACACTTCACTAACATACCCACGAATTCCGGCCCCGTATTTTGTCCGAATCACAGCTGAAGGTGGACTGACTTTATATGGTCATTATTTGCATTACAATTTTTTGCACGTTCTTCTGATGTTCTTTAGAGTTTTAACAATTTCACCGATACTAACAACGTATTGTAATTAGCAACACAGTATCTAAAACTGTCTTCATCACCTCGTGATGTTTCTATAGTGAACAATCAGATGCAATCATTGATGAGAACAAATGTGCATTCAGGGTATCCAGTCTGAGAAAGGAAGCCCACGGATAGGTAGCATCACGTAACTCAAATATAAGATAGTGAAACCAGCGATCTAAGTATGTTTCAGTGGGTAAGATATGTGGAAAAGAGCACTGGAAATGTCCACCAAAGGTTGATTCAGGTCGATTCAGGCAGAGGTGAGTAGGTAGCTAACCAAAGACCCGGTTCTCGGGTAAACAGGTGGACTAACTCAAATGCACAGGGCGTGTACCCAAGCTGCGGATTTGGAAATTATCTTCAACGTGGGGGTTAACTGTAAACTAAGGAGGCTTCTTCAAGCGAGTACGCAGTCGCGGACAACGAGCGGTAGTACTATCAGGGCGTGATGGATTCAGGGTTGACTGCCGGGTCTCCCTATAAAATACCACGAGCTCTTTGATGGTACTACGACCTGGTATGTGCCATCTCGCCACAAAATGGTTTAAAATGCCCCAGTGGTAGTACATTGGCTCTCGGCAAGCGTGTCATCCGTCTGTATGCCTTATGGACATATTGTTGGTCTACACTATACGCGGACAAATCCCGAGGAAGACATACAAATCACCTCGATGATCATAGGATCCAACGGGTACGCAAGGTGTGTCGGATACCTTGAATGGCTGACCCCATCCGAATGGCGTACGAACCAACCTGGTCACAGGCCTCTGTCGCAACAGCCTTGTCAATCTTAGACTCTATGGCTGAACAGATCTACTGTACTAGATCCGCCTTAACGAATTTTCAAACTACTGCGTTGCCTCTGTCACAACCTAATGCAGGGTGCACTGGACATACTGGATGAATGAAATCCATCTCAAGGGTGTGTGGACCCAGCCAATACTGATCACTGGCTTCAAATAGACTGCGAACTCCGTGCTTCCTTCTGACACCTTGTAGATTTGGTTTTCTTTGGGTGGGCCTCTCAGGTCAACCCCTTCTTCAGCCAGGACAACCGGGAGGCATAGAGTCCCAGCGATTACAATTTTTTCAACCTGTATTATTTTTGAATTTTCTCCCATGTGTTTATTGACACTTTTTGACCAAGGTGTTGGCGGCCGGCTTTGCTCCCATGTCACATTTACCGTACTAACGTAATCGGTCTCATTTTCCCCCCTTTAGTTTACTTGGTGACCACTACAATCTCGTTTTCTGGCACACATAAGAGATTTATCTCATTTGCTGTTCGCGGTAGCAGTCATAACCTGAATTATAATTTGCCAATCACCAGTGTTACTTTCAGCTAATTAACGAAGTACCATGCTCACATTCCCGACATCATTTAAGTTAGCCACCTTCAATGTTCGAACACTTATGCAGTTTTGTCATTAGGCATCTCTTGTACTACATTGTAGATCCTCGCCATTGAGGTTTGTTATCTCGCTGAAACATGGTTTCAGGATTCTAGCTCAGTGCTGCACTTTCAGTCTCCGTCAACCGCTTTGTTACGTGCATACAATGTGCGCTTGTCTGGAGAGCATGTGGCTCAAACCGTTGGCCAAGCCTGTGTTGGAATCGCCCTAAACGTATACGCAGAAAAAGTGCTGCTTGACTGGATACCCGTCAACAGCCGTCTTTGCACTGTTAGACTCGCAGGTACGGTTTGAGCATCGGCAGGCGCCCATCACAAATGCTATCTATTTGTTGTTGCTGCATATGCCTCCACAGACTATAGTCCAGACGCAGTCGAAGCTGATTTTATCGTCAGTTCATCAACCTTATATACACCGCATAGCGCACCTCCGTGGGTTTCGATTGTTCGTTGGTGTGTGCCAAATCCAGTTTGCACTTTGGTTAGAAGCCACTTCGTTGTCAAACACAAACGGAGATGAGCGTTCTGCACCTACCAGGAAGCATTTGCTTCTAGTCCAGGACTTCATTCATCGTCCGAAATGGCAACACATTTGGCATGCAATACAAAAGTGTGTTATTGCTTTGTGTAGTACTACCGTTCGTTTACCTGCATGATGCTCGTCTGAATATCTCATCCTGCAGCAGGTATAAGCCTGTTCGCAACGCTACTCGCTTGGAACCCGGGAAGCAGCTACGATAGAATCGCGATTCCTCGTGGATACAACGCACTTTCGAGGTGGAACAAGCTACTAGTGCCAGGAACCCCTTGGAAGCTTTTCAATTTCGTCCGAACTACCGGTAGAAAAAAAAGGTGCCACCGATGCCAACTACGAGACCAATGTTGAGCTTAGCCGTAACTCGCAACGACGCTTAGGACGCTGAGCTGAGTGTTTCCAACAACAGTTCAACTGGCCGCCCGCGCTAGTGACAACGGCTTTGGGCACTTCCTCTGCCCATTAGTTTGGTGGCGTTCTGCCACCACCAGAAACGGAAGTCTCACTTGAGATCTAGTTTCTGAAACGTCGCGAGATACCTAGCCCAGATGAATTTTCTATCGCAGTTTTATAGGTGGATGCTAGCTGTAACCAAAACCTGACGAACTGTGCCATTCACAAAGAATTATATAGACCTCCTCAGACCTCGGGCTGAGTTCGACAACCTCGAAGGAAATGAGATGCCAAAGTACGCACTGACAGACTGCGAATATGATGGCGTGAAACTGTTCTCAGGCACTCGATTGCGAGACATAGAGTACGCAGACAACAGTGGTCCAATCTGTGAGGATCCACGGGATCCCATAACATTTTAGGTAGGCTAGAGGTTTTAGTTCGTCAGTTTGGTATAATCATTGCATCTTCTAAGTGCGAGGTGCTGTTGCAAGCTTGACAAGACTCTGTCTGTGCTCTCACCGTTGATTATGAGCAGTTGAAAGTAGTCGAGAAGTTCGTGAACCTTGAGAATTGTATTAGGGCTGTTGAAATGTCCGGTGAGATCAAAAATCATATACCTAATGTCCGGATGGCGTTTCCCAGCCCACGCCAGCTGTGGTATCGGCGGGCTACTGTAAGTGCGGTTTATTTGCACGACTGCCGAATCTAGTTCATCTGCGTGGAGGGTGCTCACAGATTGCCCGTTTCCGATCATCGTTCTCTCTAGAGCATTAACGATTTGTGACAGGAACTCTTTGTCAAAGATGACAAAGTTCGCCGACGTGTCTTCTTGTCGAGCGGACTCTGCGGATCTGTGATCTTAATGAACCCATCCTACAAGTTTCGTTGTTCTGACCACATCTTATGAATGCCAACACACCGCTCGCCACGCTGTGCCTTGCTTATGAATAGTGGGTTAGGCTGGAAACGGTATTTCGATGGCTAGTGTATGACTTGGGTTCGGGGAATGGAAGCATTGACAGTTGTTTAACTGAGACGTTCCCGGCTGGGGTCCAACTGGTAATAAACACCCTTGGTCGAGAACTCCTTCTGATGTGACGAAGAATGGAAGTCAGTGATGCTCGTATTGGGATCTCTGTATGCACCATTGTAATTTTGTCTACTCCACATCTTACTTTTCTGCCTTACACATTCCATGTCTTCCTCACATATTGTGGCACGTCGGCTATTTCGTGTAGGCTGTTCGTGTTAAATATAATATCTGTAATATGGAGTGTCTAAAACGGCGCACTCTACAAGAATGGCTTCAAACATGGTCATTTCAGATGCACACTCAAACAACGTTTACTGTTTCTTTTGATTTACGTGTATCAACTCATGACAAAGCCGACTGATTTTTTCAAGGTAAATATTAAAAACTTTTTAACGTTTTTGTCTTACGAGCTTCCGAACACTTCGCATGCAGTTGGGACGACAAGGTTGTTCAACTTCGTGACAAAATTTTTGCATGTTTACCTGCTAACCGAAGAGCAGTCTAGCACCAGAGACATTCGTATTTTAAGGCGCAGATGTTTTTTTTGTCTCTAGATCTGAAACTGGTTTACAATCCGTGGCCGAAAATTGTAGTTAATTTTCCCGTAGGATATTCCTCTGTATTGTCGCCGTGAACGGCAACTCGAGGCACAGCACTGTGCTTCCAGGCATATTATCGTTGAGGTTCATTCCACGTGTGTATTACTTCAGAACACTGCTGCAAGTAGGTACCGCAAGAGCTTTCTGTTTTGTCTATCATACAATTAGTGACAAATTATTTAGAAATCACGTCGACCGAATCGGTTGATGATGTGGTGGTGGCGTTTTTCCTGTTATTCATATTATGGTTATGCTCTTCATTTTCATGTCGTAGTCATATTCTTGTTTTTAATCTTATGACTACAGAACGTATTCGATTATCTGAGCATTTTCTCTCAACTGGTTGATCGATGGATTTATGAAGGAATGTTATATCACGTGTCAATGCATTAATTATCAGTCTATCTTTTCGCTAGTGTATTTGTTTTGCATTACTACCGATTGATGTTGCATACACCAATCATGTGCTCTCTTGTAGATTTGCATGAAAATTGCTCGCGAGAAGTTATTTCATATTTTGAGCTACGCGCTCTTAATCGGTACACGTTTTTGGACATAATTGAAGAGAATACGCGAAGTGGTAATTGCTTATTTTTATTGATGTACGAGACAACATTGCTTCAGATGATTACCTACGTACGTGTTCAAGAATGAGATTGGGAGCTGTGTCACAACGCAAGTCTTATAGGACAAGGTATGCAGATCCATCGGTTGATTCTGTTTCCGAATTAGGTACACTTCGGAGCGGTACATATGTGCGTATCATTGATGGGTAAATGAAGGAAAATAAGAGTATTGAATGCCAACTTTGGTGGCCATACGGTACACATCTAACAACTCCCGGTTTTGATTTCTCACTTTTGCCGTAGTCAATACTTACTAAGTAATCCGCCGCCTCAATCGGGTTCCTGAAGGTCTTCGGTTTTTCATTTTGACTACATGCTCTTGTTGAGTGTTTTTAATGTGTCAGTGAAGGTTTCACGATTATTCTTCGTTTACGCTAACAAGCAAATGGTTTGGTGGGTCAAAAAATAGACTGATGGGGGTGTTCGAGGGAGGATTGGTTGCCAGTTCAATTTCTATTTGATAAAACGTACACGATTAGTCTACACTGAGTAGACTGATCGCACGATCAACACAGCTGTTCGCCGGCGCGTATTTCAGAAGGCTCGGGATGATTGGGTCACGTAATCCGTATGTCATCTGATCGTTAGCCATACCGGGCAATATATACTGAGACTACCAACAGTTGACGGCTACGGGGCGCACGTCCCATGCAGCCCAATTGGTCATGCTGTTCACCACCACCCGAATTCCGAGATCACCACTAAAAACACCGCTGCCGCTTAACACCAGATCTTACATAATCTATGAATTCCCGTGTAAGTGTCACGCCACTTATATAGACAGAACCGAGCGGCCGTTACGCAATCTCATCATCAAACACATTCCAATTTGGGTTTGTAAAACATGAATACCACAATGCCGGACTCAAGACAGAATACGACAAGTCACAAGGAGTTGGTGTCAACGATCGCTCGACACTTGTTGACATATCGACCCCAACTGAACCTGGAGAAGGTTTTTCTGATAAGTTACGCAATAGAAGTCGAATACATTCTCCGGTTCTCGGTGACGGTAGTAATTAGCACATGGAAGCCACCCCTCTGCCTACCGAAAGACTTGTTTGTCATTACCAGATTGCCCCGGTATCTGATGTGTACGGATGTGTGTGTGTGAGTGTGCATGTTTGTGTGATTGTCGGTTTTATCGTTTAGCTTCACAATGCCCATTGAACATTGCTATGTAAATCCACAGACTGCAGTAGGTGCCTGATGAGATGCAGTGAATTGTGCTCGAGAGATGCATTGTGCAGAAACTGTTCTTGACTTCTCTTTTCATCTATCGGCTCCACTGTCTGTAAAGGTGTTGCATCACGTGAATTTCTTGCTGTCGCGCTGTGGGGGTGTTTTTGATGCCTTCGGTTTTTGAACAAAACAGCCAGAACACGAAAACTGGTAGATGCAAGCATTTCGTATTGACTTCCATTGAAGCCCAATTTGAAAATCTTTTCGATCAATTAGGTGATCTCCAATCAACCAGTGCCGACAATCTAGGCTGGCTAAAAACTAAATTTACGGATATAGCTCATGGGTTTATCATGACTCCGAACAACGGCCGGTGCGCTATTACCAAACAACACCTACAATCGGTAAAAGAGCTTAATTCAAAAAACGTTATGATACTTAAGCCGGATAAGGGTTCTGGGGCCGTCATTTTAGACAAAGATATCTATGTGCAGAAGATGTTATCAATATTGAGTGACCAAACCAAGTTTCAACGAATAGACAGAGTAGACAAGGTCACCGGAATAGAAGACCCCATAGGACAACATCTGCAGCTGCTCTTACAGTTGCGGATTATTGATGAAGTAACCTATAAATCTCTTAAACCATGTGGATCGTCAACACCCCAGCTGTACGGCCTGCCGAAGACGCATAAATCCGGCATGTCGCTTCGGCCAATTTTAGCGATGACAAACTCCCCATACCATAAGTTGGCGCGTTGGTTAGTCGCTATTCTAACTCCACTGAAACAAAAGTTTCAGGCACACTCCATCAAAGATTCTCTGGAGTTGATTAACGACTTGAACAAACTTAACATTGCTAATGAACTGATGTGTTCTGTAGACGTTCAGTCGCTGTTCACAAACGTCCCTCTGCATGAAACGATTGACTATATTTGTGAGCTCGTTGAATCGAACCACATTACGTTGCCACTGCCAACCGATATACTGAGAGAAAGTTTGTTGCTCTGCACTGAGAATGTCAGTTTTAGTTTTCTCGAGCAGTCCTACCGCCAAATAGATGGAGTGGCCATGGGAAGCCCGCTTGGTCCCATCTTAGCAGACTTCTTCATGTTAAAAATTGAGCAGGAGCTAGCAACCGAGATAGCAGGTTTATCACACTACAAGCGTTACGTCGACGACACACTGATATTCAGTCAATCCAAACAGGTAATAGATAACTTGGTGCAACGTCTAAATAGTTGTCACTCTAACCTGAAGGTTACGTGTGAATTTGAGGCCAACAATTGTCTGCCATTTCTAGACATACTCATATGTCGCCGAGAAGATGGCTCGATTAGAAGAGTTGTCTATAGGAAACCCACATGGTCCGGCCAATACCAAAACTTCAACAGTTTCACACCGATCCAACATAAACGAGCATTAATAAATACACTGTTCATACGAGCAAGATGAATCTGTACTCACGACAGTCTTACGGACGAACTAGACTTGATCACTTCTGTCTTACAATCTAACGGTTACCCTAAAAAGTTCATAGAAAGGCATAGCAAACAAAAAGCGCCGTCTGAAGAAGTGATCACTGTAGAGAAAAAGAGGGTTTACATAGAGTTGCCCTTCAAGGGTGACCATATCATGCGGCAAACAACACAACGACTGAGAAGTTCACTTAAACAAACATTTAACGCGGCTGAACTCCGTGTACTCTCTCGGACCTAAAAGTTACCAGTGCCTTCAATCAAAGGAGACCAGCCTATCGGTGCCACCTCACATTATTTACCAATTTACACGTAACTGCGGTGAAAGTTACATAGGCAGAACCGAAAGGTGTCTGATCTCCAGAATGAAGGAACACTTGCCCAAATGGATGTAAGAGTCCGTGTTACCGGAGAACGACATTGTTGCTGAAACACGTGAACAGCCAGTTTCGTCAGTCGCTAAACACGTCCTGACCACTGGTCATGTTATCGATCCAGCTTGTGCATTCAGAGTTCTGTTGCGTTACTCCAATTCAAGATTCCTGAGATTTGCTGAAGCTGTAGCAATCAATCGCCTCAAGCCAGCTCTGTGTGTTCAGAAAAAACTGTTTGTGAACTTGACCCTTCCTTGGACCTAGTGACTTATCTTAACCCGCTTATTGATTATCAACCCTCTGAATTGTTTGCTATAAAAAAACCGATCCATGTTATTGTAAATTTGGTACTGATGTGTCAATACGAAATGCTTGTATCTACCAGTTTTCGTGTTCTGACTGTTTTGTTCAAACTTATGA
Source organism: Paragonimus skrjabini miyazakii (assembly GCA_014338405.1). Taxonomy (NCBI): domain Eukaryota; kingdom Metazoa; phylum Platyhelminthes; class Trematoda; order Plagiorchiida; family Troglotrematidae; genus Paragonimus; species Paragonimus skrjabini miyazakii. Next base: position 31,170 of record JTDE01000241.1, read on the forward strand.
AGAGAACTAACTGTTTCAAATTTCTAAAACGACGATTCCCCGTTGAGACTTGCAAATCGTCTTCGATTTTACGTGATAATCAACATGACTCAATAGGAATATTTGTGAGTTTTCAGCCTAATTCGTACTCACCTGGAATGCGTAAAATTGGTTGATAAGATCAAACCGTTTGTTTTTATTAGTCGTGATAAAGTTGGGCGGACCACCTATTGCTGCATAACGTCCCGTATTTATGGTATAGATAATCCTTAAAAGGTGGAAAATACATATGGGGAGATGTTAACATTTCGATCTACTCTCATCAGTCGCCAGCGTAAAACCAACAAATTGTATATAAACTGCACATGGCAACAACAACGGAATGGGTTAACCAATATTTATAATTCTCCAGTTTCACATCTATTGCCTAGAAACAAGCGTTAGTGAAGACGTTGTTTCACAGAGCTAGAATGATTTGCACTGCAAGTCGACTTGAGAAAGAATAAGAGTTTATTAAGAAGACGTCGGTGGATAACGGCTATCCCGAAAAGTTTGTGGATATCCACAGTAAAAACAAGGAATCAAAAGCAGCAAGCTGCATTACGCAGAAGAAGAACATATTTCTGCAAATCCAATTCCAGGATCACCGTTTGGCCAACGACATCAGCCACAAATTGAAGTCAACGTTACGACGCAACTAACCAGCTGCCCAACCACGCGTCCTGTTAAGCACTAGGGGTTTGGTGCTCCATAGCGGTGATACACAACCGATCAGTCTGTCTCTCACGTAACATGCCAGTTCAATTGCAGTTGCAAGGACGTCTACATAGGCAGGGTAGATGGGCGCTTGCATCAGGCAATGATGGAACACATTCTTGAGTGGTTATCAACTACAGTGTCGAAAAACGACCTACTGATTTTAATAAACTCGAAGGCGTCGGCCTCATCGATCGCCAAACAAATCTTAACAGCCGGTCACCTAGTTGATCTTGTCAGATCGTTCAAGTGAACGTTACGTAATTGCAACCCGAAATTGTTAGCGATTATTGAGGCAATGCCAATCAGAAAACATCGGCCGGTTTTGTGTACACAGAAGGCACTGACGCAATCAATCTCCTTGCCTTGTATTCGATTGCACCATTAGCGCGCGAAAAGTTAGAACTATGTAGTTGATGCGTTCAGTTGTTGTTGCCATGTGCAGTTTGTATAAAATTGGCTGGTTTTACGTTGGCGACTGATGAGAGTAGATCGAAACATCTTGCGTTATGTGTGCGATATCTGTTTTGACTAAATAGATAAAGGGAATTCTATTTTAAGTATGGATAATCGCCTACTCCCATGGCTCATCGATTACGGCGAGGATTACTGTTCAAGCGTCAAATTCGACGGTGTATTTTCGGACTGATACTCTGCAACTAAAGTAAGCTATAATTTCCTACATCCAGGCACATAACTCATATTTTGCGAATAACGTGAGAGGAGTGTACCGGACACGTCACATCCCATTGCCCGCATTGATCGAACGTAGTTGATGTCTTGATATTGATTTCATTGACAGTGAGTGAATCATTCACTGAAGTTTCGTCTTTTGGTCCGAAATTCTGCCATCTTAGGAGCACAGTTAGACAATTAGATCTTATGGTTCCAAATCGAATTGTAAATAGTTGGAATGTAACTTCGCAACCGCTTGTTGCACATGCTTAGGCCATGTGACCTCAGTCCATGAGTTGCTTACATAGCCCCACTTATTGGCGCTTATTGTATTGGAAAACGAGCACTTTCATGATACCAAAGCTTGGCAAAAAAGCAGAAATTTTTCTTGCCAAGCTAAGTTGGCTATGTTACAAGTTGGTGAACCGAGCTGATTTCCAAAATGAAAAGATTAGTGAAAATAAAATATTATCAGTTAATAAAAGGTTATCAGCGATCCCTCTCCCACTAAAACAGATTGATACCCATGTATTGGCTTTCATTCTTACAGCAAGAACTCGTATCCCCTGTTCTACGATCTGTTTATGGTACGGTCACGCTGATACTCGATGTTTGCAATTCTTCCTATCGTGCCATTGCACAGTGGCTAGTAAATGTACTAGAACTAGTTGAAAAAGATAAAAAACAGATAGAATTTAAAAGCTACTTTTCAATTCGTGGTCTCTGTCACAAAAATAACCTTACGGACAAGAAATTATCATTTGCTGCATCTTCGCTATTTATTGATGCTTCTATGTTTGAAATCGTCAGCTGTTCATCGGAATGTCTGTAGATGACCTTAAATAATTTCTGTTGTACACAGGTAACGTCCAATCTCCACTTAACGGTAGCTAGTATCGTTAAGTTGATAAATTACTCTGTTAGGTCCATACACAATGACATCTTCATGAGTAGTCTTGGAAACGACCGAGTTGAGGTATACGAACGAGTTATTTTCGAAAGTATATTGTAACGTTCGACGGAGTGGAGTCCCGAGGAATAGCGTTCGTCTGAGGGATGAGGCCGCGACAAGAATCTTGGATGACAATAAAAATTGAAATACATGGGCCAGAGACCCCGTAATTCATAAACACAACTTACACAGTCGAGAACTCAAATAACGTCAGTCACACGAGGGCGAACTGCGTTACAATATATTTTTCAACTCAGTGAATTGTTTGAGACACACTCATAAGCTATCAACAATTTTTGACTAAGCTCATAACCTTACGTCCACCTAGGAAAAGGAATCCATTAAGTGGACGTCATTTGTGAGAGTTGCTGTGACAGTTCGACCAGATGGACCATTACGGCGAAACGTGTTTAAGAAAAAAGACTAGGATATTCAATACTCACTCTTTTATAGCCACTTACCGGTCAGCCTCAAACGTAACGTTGCACCTTGTCTGATTGAAAGAGAGGGAGGGATTTATGCAAATTACAATAAAAGCAGAACCAAGGAAGCTACGTACGACCTTTAGTAAAAATATCTATCCTGAAAAATTTATCGATGGCATTATACAAGAGGCAGAGAGAGAGACGAGATCGTCATTCGCTGCTGTTAACTAGAAAAATATTTGCTTCACATTGTTACTCGAGAAGGACTCGGTTGTTAGTTGATCCCATTCCAACTAACCGTCACCAACACAATCTATTATACTACAGTTTTTGTTGTCACATCTTACTCGAAACGAGCGGTAACAGTTCGTCTGAAAAATAACTTACTTACTGATGCTGTCTATTCCTTTGACTGCTTCCGTGTTTCGGTATATTTTGGTCATACTACTATGCGCTTATCGAAAAGAATTCGTGAACATTGCTCTGCTTGGCTTCGCTCTGGAACTACCAAAGAAAGTGTTGTCCCCGAATAAATTTTGAAAAAAGTAAACGAAAGGATCGTCACGTGAAATGTATGCCTAAGTATAACTTTGTCCTCTTCAAATAATTACGCGAAATAAAGTACAGACAGATGGACATATGGTCGCTTAAGAGCCTAATAATATTGAACCACCTTTTTTTGGTTTTGATCTAGACGAAACTTTCTGCGATCTAATAGCATAGAGTTCATTTTAGAAACACTACCTGAACGAATGAGAATGATCACACCTAAGTCTTTATCAGGAGAGAATGATACTGATCGAGTCCCTTCATAATTCTTTTGGTGCGCATATGTGATTTTTCGTCAGTAGACAGTTTTGTCTGACAGAAACTTTTTGGTACTGATAAGTTAGGTCCAACGTTTTTGCTGTACATCGGCCGAGAGCCTCTGTTGACACCGGTTCTACTTGCTATGACTGATCAGAAAGTTATTCAAACTGAGTTTCATTCTCAATACACTTGATACGGGATGGGGAAATACATAATTTCAAATCTACCGACGAGCAATCCATTTCTGTTTTGTCCAAGTGAACATTTGAAAATTTGCGTATCAGTAACGTACAGTTTTCATTTAATGGGCAATTTTATTACCAGAGTAGTCCTCTTGGGCCTGTGCTGTCCGATACCTTTATGGCTGCTCTTGATAACCAAGCACAAAACATTGTCAATTTAGCATATCTGTACAACAGAAACGTTGATGACATACATGCAGCGTGCGAAACTCGTAACCAAATAGAAACCGCGTGCACACATCTTAACAGCCTGTACCTTAACATCAAATTTACCACTGGAATCGAGAAGGAAAACCTGAAATCATTCCTGGGGGTCAGACTCACTAGACCTAAGGATGGATCTCTCTTTAAAAGCATTTCTCGAAAGAACATATAGACTGGCCATTTTTTACACATTGAAAGCCTTGCATTGTGCGAACATTGCCATGAGATTCGTAAAATCTTTCCGGATGAGTATATTTTCGAGGGGTTTGATTTTACTTGACAGACTCTTGTCTAGAATGAATATCCATTCCGTTTTATCCGCAAGCATTCTGAGCCACTCGACTCCCGACCAGCTCTTGCAAAAGTATTGCGGAAAACTGTGTTCATACCTCTACTATATAAAGGGAACGATGTACTACTCTTCGTGGAGTGAAGAGTGAAAGCAGCACCAGATTGCACTTAGGTCAAGCAGAATGTGCTGCTCCGAACATCTCGCATACTCCTAACTCCCAGAAATAATCCGGTGCCTTCAGTCACCAAATCAAACAGTAATGCATCTACCCCAACTTGCGGTTTGCAGTACCTTGACCGCACACTGAAGGCACTGCACATCCGGATCTCTGAGAACTTTTCACAAATGGTTTCTGAGTGTCAAATGTGGAATAGCAAACAGTACAATTACAAAGCATTTACAAGTATCCCACCACATAGTAGGTCCCTTCAGAGCATTCGGTATTGATTGTCAGACAACGAGCAAACACTTCGGCGTTTTCCGTAGCGTTTGCAATATATCGTCGTGTTCGGAAACAGATGGTTTTGGGTCTACCACTACCTTGGTATTGCGTTAAATAAACCGGGTGTTCTTTCTATTCTTGCTTCTTTGTTTCCACTTTACGCGTGTCTTATCATTGCATCTTCCACAATCTATAATAATAGTGATTATCATTCGATCGTTTGATTGAGTAGTGATTGAGTACTTTAAAATTTTGCCCATATACGCCCAGACGTCCACTTGTTTGTTTCCCGTACGTAGTTGAAAATAGTAGGCGAAATGATAATTAGGCATACATCTTATGTGATGATGCTTGAGGTTAACAACCGACGGCGTCACTCCGGTAATTTTGTTCAGTGTGTGAATGGCACTCAGGGACGAATAGTGTTCCACACCGTCAACAGGCTCCCTGCCACCTCCAGGCGATCGGTTAGATATTGTATCCTGTTGCTAGTCAAGGTGATCGCAATCCGACCAAGTTATCCAGAT
>JTDE01000241.1:36573-62953 GCA_014338405.1 Paragonimus skrjabini miyazakii
TTCGTTCAAAAGCCGGGGCTCTTATACTCGGACGCAGCCGCTCAACCTGTGAAGACGTTGTGTTCGCGTCTTGCTGACCTGTCTCGATTAGTTTTGTCGATATAAGGTATCCTTCATTTGTTTTCCCAACTCCAACGAAGCAGTTTTACTCGCTTATTGAGGTAACTTATCTACTTCTTGTTTCTCGGTCAGTAATTTTCCAATCGTCACCGTACCTGCCCTGGAAGACCAGTTCGCCTGTTCTTACTTTCTTCTTCCGCAGCTGATTTCCATGTCCAAGCCAAGACAACTTGTCAACATTGGCGATGTTTATGTCTTAACTATCGGAAAGATAGGCTAGCAAGCCGATCTAACAATCACCATCTCGAGTCTGAGACTAAATACGTACTGTGTCTCCGGTACGTGTCCATTCGATCCCACAGTTGTTCTGCACTTGAATCAGTTCCTTGGATAGTGCTGTGGGTCGGTGGTTTTCTTCTAAGTCTCTGGTGGCATCGAAGCCGAATTTCAACGTCAGTCTGAAATAGAGATTGCACTGAGCTCTAAGGCACACCAGAGCTCGCTAGACTTGATCGTAATGAATAGTAACCTGTGTGCCGTCCCATCTAGCTTTCAATTAAAGTCAGTGGGCACAGCCCAAAAAGATCCTGTTCATCTGTTAGATGTGCACATGCTCCGAGAAACAATAATTCAGATGCCGCCAAGAATACCTTTCACGATTTCATCTTTGATCTTTTTAAACAAACTACACAAACCGAAGCACACAGAAAACCGAACAATAGAAGAGCCCGCATAATCGGGAGGTGTATCGACCACATCTTCACCCTACTACTGACACTGGAGTATCTGAACTCCTTTATTAAACCATCGTTCGTAGGTATTTTAGGACCTACGGGCTGCTTTTAACCCATTTGTTTGATATGCTCTCTGGAACTATCTTCGTCTCAAAGATGTCACCGTGAAATATCAGCACTTGTTGCAGTCGTCGTATACCTCCTCTGAGTACGGAGTGTGCGCGTATGGGCAGTTGTTTAGAGTGTCCTTCATTTCAAGTGCTGTTCGATTGAGGTATTCGAACTTCCTCTTTCTTTGCAACCTAGTGATGAACGACATTCTGGAAAGAGCACTCTGAGCTTTCAAGGACTTCGGAGTGAAGATCCTATCAGCTGTAAACTGACTGGTATTGAGTATGTGGTCAACATTACTTTGCTTAGTACTTCTGCATATAACATGCTGACCATACTGACATGGTTAATTGAGTTGGGTGGTGTGTACGGTATGCGTTTTGCATCTCCAAAGCATAGTGTTCCTACAGAGTTTGGTTGGCATTTATCTTTTGTCTATTATTGCAGGCAAGCCGCTACAAGCTGTCGATTGCTTCATCTATTTGGGTAATGTCATCTCTTCAGCCTGTTCTATTGCTGATGAGGTATTCACGAGAATAACAAAATCACGTGATGAGCTTGCCAACCTTTGTCACTTGTGGCGTCGCGAAAATGTCTATTTTTCGTCTAAAGGCAGAGATTACACTTCGTGTATGCGTCCACTTATCCTCTATTGAATTTCCATATGGACTCTCTGTATTCGACCATATGGGCTAACACTGTGAACAACGCGACACTCCATCGGCGCGTACTTTGGAAATGTGCAAATTGGCTGCCGATAGTCGAACTAGTGAAAGTGCAGTTTTTGCTGGCTGGACCACGCAGTCCGCCTACCGACTTAATGTTTACTTCACCGCGCATTGTTCAATTTGACTAATGAAGAAATCTCAGGGCAGCCAGGTGACGACGCAGTCACTGGTTATTAGAGTTTTGACCGTTTCGCCCAGCAAGGATGGTAGGTGCCATCTACCCGGTTTATGAGTTCGCGACCATCCACACCGCTGTTTAGACGCATCCTCTGGCGCAGTATTTTGTCGTAGTTATTGGTCAGCCTGTTTCTTCAAACCTATTGATTCTCCCTTTTCATGAATCCCAGTTGCTTCTGTTTGTTTGTCCTCTTTTTGTTCGTCATACATTTATACTTATTTATTACTGTTACTTCGTAGACAATTGTCAAGACCAACAGCAGCCCGTGCCATCGTACACACAGGTACGGATCAAAGATGAAATTGATATGATTCTTTTTTGAATGGGGCGCATTTGTGTGCAGCCGGTTGTTTACACACTGGACTATAGAGTAGTTTGACAGTCTAAACAGCGGCGCATTCGGAAAAGCAACGGACGTTCACATGAACCTAGTTTCATATTTGTATCCCGCAATGCAAACACAACATGAGAAAATAATGCTACAAAATTATGATACCAATGAAAGACATTATTCACCAGTTGCATAAATGATAGTAGATATGAACTGTTTCTTCATTAAATTCGACGCTTGCCAGATTCTGTTATGTCGAGGATGAGGCTGATTTACTTAAGTTTGCATCAAATAATTTCCCAACCACAATGAAATTTCCGTTACTTGCATCAGCCGGCCTTAGTCTAAATCTGCGTGCATTAGCTGTAGGTATTGGACAAAACATGTCAGCAGTTTAGTTTCAGACCACAGCTGGAGATTTTTGATTGGCTATCTTTCAACTATATTCTGAAAAATCTACACTGATTCTGCTTCGGATCTGGATTGCTTAATTATTGTTTACCCGTAATTCTTGATACAATTCGTCCGTTCTCTTTGTTCCTACTAGCTAGTATTTACGATCACTTAACTATCAATTTCCCAACCACATTTGTCCTATTGAATATGGTCATGTTTCTTGTACAACTGAAAACTTGTTTTGAGTCAGTTTTATAAGGGATAGTTTTTTTGTTATTCAAAACCGAGCAGTACTTGGCACCTGAGACCACTGTAATTTGGGACTTTTCCTAGTCTTGCGTAATAAATGCCGTCATCGCGTACGGGACCATTGTTTAACTCATGATATGAAAAGTAGACATCTCACATGTGAAACCACCGTTGGTCAGTATGGTAGTCTCAGTAGTATGTGTTTAGTGGACAAAATTCGTCGGAACCACACGACCGATGTCGTGGTTTTTGCTATACATCAGGTATGCGTACCTGGTGGACTGTGACCACACGCCTACCACAAGTCATCCAAGAGCTTAAAGCAAACTGAGTTTTCTTCTAGAGTTCCCGTTAATGAGGAAAGCCGGAGAACTAACTCGTTAGTTTCTACAGTTGGTTAGCTCCAGCTAGCTTTCACTTATAATCGCTTTCATCAATCCGGTTACTCTGCTCAACTTAGCTGCATTCTCGACTTTTGCTTCGATCGGTCTCGAGGAAAACTTGGATTTCTTTGGTTTACATGGACAGCGTTTCTTCGATGGTTCAACCACACCTTCCTTCTGTCGGAAGCCTATATAAACCAAATCGTGTATGCACGCTTCCGGCCAACTCAACACAGACCGGTATTTTTACCGAACAGAGCGTATCGACATGCCTGAAACAGTGCCTGATTAGCTACAACTGCAGACAAATGTACTGCGAAGAAGTGAAAACTAAATAATTCTTCCACGAATGTACATGCATAACGTGCCTAAAACGTTCGTATTAATTAAGCTACCATACAGAAGTGTTGTGTTATTTGAGCTGAATCTCCGAAAATCAAACTCGGCAATCAAACTAACATTGCATTGTCTCGCTGTGATAACCAAAAAACAATGGATACCTCTGCAGCTCACATAGATGAGTCAACCGGTTATTGAAAGTTACAACTATCAGTTCATGTGTAACTGCGATATCATCAACCCCGAAAGAATTGAATAAACTGATCGTTGGAATTGCAGCATCTATATCCAGGTAGTCAGTTAAACAGATTTCACATTATCGATCAGTCATCGCTTGGTCGAAAGCTGATAAAACATAGATCGTTCTACCCACTTTAGACTTCTATTGCCTAGACCAAACTTATTTCTGTTGTAGGTGATTGAAACTTCATTCCTCACCCGCCCGAAATCCAGCCTGCGTATTGAAAACCAACTCACATTCACTTTGAATTTGCCTTAGTTTCAGTTGATTCGACTCCTGTGATTTAGAACGTGTTGTTTTGCTGCTTCTTCTTCCATTGAGGCAACCTACGTTTGTGCAGACAATTCGGCTTCCACATAACTCAAGCGAATTGGCAGAACAGAAGATATCGTTGAGTTTCGGTCACTATCAACCAGTTAAGATTATAGGCTGGCTAATGAAAAATGATTTTGCAGTAGTCTACGTGACTTACTGTGCGGCAGCGATGATTATTATGTACAAGAGGTACCGTAACAATTAATTAATCGAAACATTTAATCCAGGAGTAATCCAGCTGTTACTGAGGTCTTCTATAGAAATTTTATCGGTTTACATACTGATCATTTTGTCTTCGATATATGTACAACACTGAACTTCACCAATCCAACCGAAAGCCGAACAATTTGAAACCGATCGAAGTAGTAGAAATTGATAAAAAGCAGAGGATCAGATCGGTTATTGCCAGACTTTCTTTAAGAATACCTTGAATTCGTCAATGTTTCTACTGCTGGCCTGTTTATAGACTATATTATCACTGGTAGGACTTCTATCTGTCAGAGAATTGGTAGTACTTCTGCAATATCCAAGTATGTACCTCTTAATTTCGGCCGACTGCTTGCATAGCCGTGGCTTTAAAAGTGTTTGGTAAAGAAATGTTTCATCTCACAGTCACTAACATCGAGTCTAATGACTAATCCCAGTTTATTTCCAGCCAGTCAAGCTCCACTCCTGACAATAGTTTATCTAATTCAGCCGGTTTTACTTTTTCTAAAAAATAAACCTGCAGCGCCTTTTTCCTGAAACGCAGTAGTGTTGGTCCATAATAATTCCGTCGACAGAAGGCAACTTGTGCCGTTCACCGGATTATCGTCGTTTACTGCGTGCAACTTAACTCGGCCGTTCTGCAAGTCGCCACCGTTCCTTTGCCTGTTCCGTTTAAGTGGACGATTTACTCTTTTCCTCTATTGCCTTTCTTTCAGAGTATGCTGACATACATTAGTTAGTAGTTTTTATCCCGGTGCTTACTTCCACTAGCTTTTGCGGATAAGGCTTGAAGATTTGGCCAGTTGGTCTGCTTCTTACTTCTTCACTTTCGATACTCCAGAATGTCATGAGGCTTGGTTTACATCCTTTAGGTGATCATAGTTTTTCTGTCGACCGCGGCTTGACTTCCTATGACCATTAAACTACTTCCAGGCCCCCTTCCATAAGATACTTTATCTAACAGCTTTATGTGGTCAGGTCAGATGATTGCATGTGAAAGAAATTTTTACTCCCTTAACCTCAGAATAGTGCGTTTATAGTGCCGAGTGATTTGTCGTTTCGTTAGCCCACACACAATTCCACATCGTTTTTACTGCTCTGCAGTTTTGTCTGTAATTTTCGAGGGGGACTTTACACTCATGGCAAATTTACTCAACCGCTTTTTCCAATGTGTTTGTACTTCTTCCACAATCATGTTTGATGTTATCACTTTCAAGCAATTGATTGCTGGCGATGAACTTGCCGAGAGGATTATTTTAACTCGTCCTCTTTTATGATCTGTTTCAGTTCATTTATACATAATTCCGACGTACTGAATCATCAATTGTTATTACGCTTGTAGTATCGTACTATGACTCAGTCATCATTTTTGCTTACCACCATTCGTAATTGAAGTTTTCTGACTCACGTTTTTGGTGGATCAGAATTTTTCTAAAGCCGTTTTTACCACTGCAAGTACACAGGCACGTCAGCTATTTGTCATTCAGATGTCGTTCGGTATTGTTACTATTGATACTGGGATGGCCATGTTTAGTTTGTTTGATTGGTTGTGCCGAAGAACGTGAAACTATTGGCTATTTGTGTATTAGTCTGTGTTGACTACAAGCGAGTAGTCCAAAATTGTACTAAAAGTCAACGTGAAAGAACTCAGCTGGAGTACCGAGCGGTTACTGAACTCATCTGGAAACAAATGATGTCGACCATGTTGGTTTTGTCAGGATTTAATACTTCTTTTCTAAAACTAAACAATCTATGAAACTGCAAAAGCTACAACTGATTGTGATTGACATCCAACCTAAACGTGCTTAGTAAGTTTGCCTATATATATTCAGTGAAGCATGTTTGGTTCATTCGTAAGGAGTTGGTTTTTATTTTTACGTCTTCTGGTGCATGCAGTACACAATTGTGGTGAACTCTTGTACCACGATCGCATGCAGAAAATGTGTCTTTCAGAAATTCATCCTACTTGCAACTGTCATCACATTTCTGCTGAACGTTTTCTCACTGTTTATTGTTTGACATTCTGTCACCTTTATGTGAACATACTTCTTTTAATGAGCTCATTCTCTTCTAACTGATAACCGTGTTGTGAGGTTCCTTCAGTTGTATGGTTCTTTCAGCTGCGGTTCCTTCAATTTTTGTGATTCCTTCAATTTAAATCCTTTCTGCTAAGGCACTTGAGTATCTCACTAATTCACACTGAATTTAAGAGCATTTTTATTGCAACTGTGTCATATAAATTACATTTGTTTCAATCACCTTTTCTGACATATTTGGTCTTTGCAGGTAGTCTTACTGATCCGACCGTCTGAATCGACGTTAGTGGGATTGTCGATTGCGCCTCAGCAAACCTGTCATCCTAAATCGCCAGAGATGATTTAAAAGACCATGTACACTGATAAACAAATTAGACACTTCATTGTATCTGGGAAGGAAATCAGAATTTTGAAGCAGTTGATTTATTACTTTGAGAACTGGTGCATGGTTAAACATTACGTCATAGTTTGAACTGACTTATTTACGTACTCTGTGAACTAGTTTACTATGAGCACGAAATTAAACTGCGTGGCGTTTCATTGAGATAATTGAGGTTTTCGATTGTATACCACAAGGAGTTAGCTACCATAATACTCATGTGAGGTGAATAAGTTCTGGATGTCTAACCAGTTTTTCTGATCTCACCCGAGCAATGAGCACACATATTCGTGTTGGACGCATCCTGGTGATAAAACTGATACGTTTCTTCTCCAGTTTTCTTATACATAAACCAATAGCAGTTGAGTTAACCACGGTTCGGACTCGAAACGCTGTGACAGTAATCAGTGTTTTTATTACAACCCCTTCAGTTTGTGTTATAGCGTGAACTTTGACTTTACCTAATAATCAGCAGCAGGCGATACCTAGTTCATATAGATATACATAATTTTGTTAGCAGTATCTCTATATACTGCGCCGGACACGGATAGGCTTACTGCGTGCCTCTGGTAAATAAATCAGTGTTTACTATGAAGTATGGTCCATAAGTGAGGTTTTCAACCGGCAATTGCAGATTAGTACACAATAGCTGTCTGGTTGCAGGTTCATTGTTCACACTTCTTATCCTGTGGGACGCCGGGAACATTGACAGTTTTATAGGAAACTTATGGCTTTTTGGGTTTTCAGACCTAGATACCGGCTTTGCTTTAGTTAATTGTTGTATTCTCTGGGATTATTTTCTCATACACTGGTCCCATGTTGATGTATGGCCACTATTGGTTTTGTAACGACACAAGCAATGCAAGAGACTCAGGTGTTCACCATTTCCAGTGTTATTCTTCACAGGCGACCCATTTCTTCCTCCTTGTTCAGTTTTGTCATGTATTATATTCTAGAAGGCACACTTGAGAAGTCTAATGTTCTTGATGTTGGGTTTTCTTCCCTAGACTAAGCTGATCGACATGTTTTGATGTCACCTGGCGCCTCTGTCGAGGCTATGCAAATCATGGTGAACAGGACGAGTAAATGGCCTGATCTCTATTGCATACGTTTCAGAATATCAGAGTGCGGAATACTACTTCAAGACTTGGTTGTTTCAACTCTTGCTTCCTTTAATTTAGGTAGTTCGCCTGAGACTGTGGACCTTTTCGCATAGCCGGACAATACTTTCTCTTCAACTTGTAATATCGCTGAGATGCCAACATTGAGAACAGTATAGACACGTGTTGCCTTTTTAAACCTGCACCATCAGAAAGTCGTCCCGTTGTCGCTGGAAAGAAGGATGTATGATGGTTATGTGTGATCTACTTTCCTTTATGGTACAGAAACGTGGCCTGTTCAAGTGACTGACTGTGCTTAACCACTATAGTCTCCACTAAATGCCCTGCATCATGCAGGATGATCACTCAATCAACATGGCAATTCGCCCGGGTGTATTTTCAATTTTTTCGAATATAACAGCAATAATTCATATAGTGAAGGTCACACAGTTTTTCCCTTCTAGCCATATATTCCATACACCACCTCAGTGTTTTGTGCGCTGGACCTTAATCACCGACGTCACTGACAGCTGGATAATACTGCGTTTACTGCAGTGGGTCACACTCGTACGCATGTATGCACCGGTTTCTCACAATCTGCACAAACCGTGACAGGAATAGTGACGGTATGACTGATGATCAGCGTTCTAATGCTGATGCAATGTGTACAATTCAGACGGTCGTTTGAACCTATAACGTAACGCATAAAACACTAAAAAAAATAGTCTCTATTAAACAGCCTTTCTGTAAACGCTTGTAACAATTTTACATTATTTAAAAATGCATCCACTGTGTATTTTAAACTGGGACTGTTTTGTAGTAACAACGAATAGCTCTCGACCGTCGAGCAGTCTGAATTTCTGGCGACTAAGATTGCTTACTTTTTCAGAAATATCCAGTGATCTTGTGGGTGCTGTTCTACAAATTTTGATATTCAGCTTTTTCTCTTCTCAGTCAAGACACAGTTTGCATTGGGGTAATAGCATCTTTAGAATGCTGTATTTGTCTCAGCTGAGTGGACGTCTCTCGGGCCACTAACCAGGTCCTACGTTGGCTGAGGCTTGGGATAATCGATCCCAGTGCAAGTTTGTACGGCTGACATGTTCTGGCCTCATCGCAAGCAGTGCTCAACTGATACTTTAGATTCAAATCATGCATACTCAAACGCGACTCAAGGAATCGAATGTCGGTCGCGATTTTGTTGTTGTGCCCGAGAAGACACGCAATACGTAATGTAAAGTGTAAATTTTTCACAGCTGTTGCAGGGTGTTCAGTCAGCTCATAGGTTCTTGGTTGGTTGGAGTGAACAGTGGTCAACTCATACATTTTTGGCAGTTGCTGTTGGTATGTGGTCTAAGTACTATTGATTTCTACATCACGATTGTGTATCTTCCAGGAAAACTCTAAATTATGGCAATCACATTAATCTGTCCCTCGGTAATTTTTCTAGACTGATCCAAAGCTGCCTGTGCTTTATCGTTACTATCTGTGTTCGACCCTGAAACTTTGATTTTAGGTTGGATAGAATATTGTGTGATCCTTCTCTTAAATTTTGGAGACACAACAACACGAACACTTTCCAATAACTGCTTACTATCGTGATAATTAAGCCCAACAATTACGATGCAAATGCTAAACCAATTCACCAAGATCAGTCGGTTATAAGAATCCAATTGGATACAAACAAGGAACGAACATTTCATTCTTTTTACTGCAATGTACAACGGTGATTGTGGATAGGTTGATCTCGTTCTGTCCAGCTGCGACATTTAACGTCCTAAGCGTACAAACTCTCGCTTATTTGGCGGCATCCAATATCTCTCCATGAACTCTCGTCTGGAACGCTTACCCAATCGAACAAAGTCTTTTTTGGCTCGCCAGGATTCCACCGGTATGATATTTTGGGCCGCTTCTTCCTCTGTAAGCCATGGATAGGGTCTTTCTTGTTCCGTGGTGTATTGGGTCATGTAGAGAGGTTCGGATAATGCTTTGGTCACAGTTAAATGTAACATAATGCACAAGGCACTCAGCGCCAGCTTGGCTGCGAGCATTTCGTGAATACTGTTGTACGACGGCTTTATGGTTCTAAAACATAGCCGTTAGAAGAAGACAGTGAGAAATAATTAACATAATATATGTAGGCTAGGGCAATTAAAACGGAAACGTATACTTATAAAATAGTGCTCGTTGTTTTTACGAGCTGAATGTCACTCACACCCAAGCATAATTTTGGGAAGACGAATTTTGGGAACAACTGATAATTTTGAATACTGCTGTTTTTGAGGTTCATCAACTCATGCAAATCATTGTCACAGTTAAAGTTTGAGCTTCTATCTTTTTGTTTATTTAAACGAGCTTTCACTCACAACTTCACAGTCTTCTCACACTCAACCTGTTCAAAGAGTTAACGTTAGCAATGCAACTATAATGCCTTAAATGTAAGTCTGAGATGGTTCGGTCATCTTATGTAGGAACAAAATGGCCGTTGTAATGATAACTTAATTTGAATTTCGCTAAAGAAACTCAACTTCAGACGTTTTAAACCAATCAACACGACTGTCACATAAAATCGGCTTCTGCCAAATAGGACTTGACAATTTTGTGGAGCAAGCTGTGATTCCATTTCAGAGACTTGAGATAGTTACAATATGGGCTTTACATTAGCGCAGGTTTTTCATGTGTTTCGAATATTCCTGAGAATACTTGATGTAGTTAAACCCAACTTATTCTGATGACAGCTCGGACAAACAGTGCTTGATCTTGTTAGAAAAGATGAAGAAAGACTTCTTGGCTTTGTACAGGTTTTTTGGTTTGCAAATTTGTTATTTAAAACTTCTGATGGATATTAGATAATAAAATGCATCGTTGAAATTCCTAGAAGTGGTCATTCACCTTGTGCTGTGCATTACATACTCAATCAGCTACGTGATCTAAGACTGTCTATTACTATCGTTCTTGATGGCTTGATAACAAATATAACCTGACTGTGTATACTGCGAAGCAAAATTCACTGGGTACCAGGTTATGGTGATCAATTTTTCATTAGGTGAATTCATAAACAGAGGCTCCACTTGATACTTACGATTTTTTGTATTATCTTGTTGGCTAATAATAGGCTGTTTGGATGAAGGTGATTAGTCAAGACCACAAGATGATTGCACGTGTTTCTCACTTACTGTTTTAACTTCGAGGTATTTTCCAAGCGACAATTTCAGTCTGAATAAGTGAAAAGGAATTACGTAGGTTCATCTGAAAACGGTTTCTTTCCCACGGCTCTCTGCCATCAACCAGAACCCGGGCAGAACTGCTTGTCGAGCTTGTGAGTGGCCTGCTATATCTGATAACAGGCAATCTGTTTCTGTTCTATCTTATGGTGCTTAGGAATTGAGGATATTCATTCACTTTCGTGAGTGACTCTCTGAAAGTATCGAGCCTTTACTCTGGAATGTAACCGTCTTAGAACGACACTACTTCGTAGTCAGGGCAATCGGATTTGTGAACCTTTTTTTTCGGACCGCACAGCGTTTTTTATCTTCTGAGGCCGTCTTGCTTCTTAGTTTATCATAGGCGTGGTGGCATTCTGTGTGGTTTGTATTCTCTCATTGAATAAACCGCTCACCGGATGGCTCCTACTGGCTGTTTAAGAAATCTTAATAGGATCCGAAAATAGTTTCAGCTAAGGGCACACTGAGTCGATCCATTCTGCTAGTTACGTTCACCGAATGCCACGCTGATCTTGCTGATTATCATCGGGGACCAGACAGGTGTTTTTTTCCGGCTGTCTAAAGCGGTTTCATGTAACTCTTCTTGACGGCTGATCCCGATTCCATTTCTGCTTGAGGTGATCTCGTTCTTTAGATAGATGTTTCTTGAATTAATTAACATACATTCCGTCGTTTTTTAGTATGAACACAGGAGTTAGATCTGTTGAACTCACGATGGAGGAGTCATTGTTATTCATTCTGACGGCATTACCCCGTTCGACGGTGAAACGTTTGCAACCGAAATGCCAAGCTCGATACACATTTGAACACCGAAATCTATAAGTTATCGGATACTTCGATGTTGCAAATTTGGCAGCAGTAAATGTGGAAGTGAATTTCAAGGTTTTAGTCTTACTCGTGTTAGAGAGTGGTATGCTCATCGGGAAAGTACAAAGTGGAACTACAATACATGTTGCAATACACTGCTTCGCTATCACGTTCAAATTGGTCGCGCAAACTAGGACAATTTTGCATGAAATATCCGCATACCAAGGTTGTCATAATTAATGAAACAACACAACTCTTTGGGAAACCCGTCTTGACATAATTGCATAATCATAGGAAACTTACTAAACCTACTACATTAAACCAACTCTGGGCATGCAAACAATATTCTTTCGGCTTACAACGGAGATCAGTCGTATACATTGCGCCTGCTTCTTTCGTGACATCTTTATCAATTGCGGTTTATAACTTTAGAATTCACGCGCTCATTCATGAGGTGAATCAGGGTATTTTAACATCTCATTTATCGGTATGATCCTGCAGAGTATGACTATGGTCGATATTTCCCAATTTCTTTCAGTCAATGTTTTGCAGTGTACTGTGTCAGGGAGGACAGGTTGTAATGGTGTTTGTTTTTTTGCCACTTAGTTATTCTTTCACTCCCGTCTGACATTTTCCTCCTTCACACGCCCGCGGTTACTAATTCTGCAAAATCCAGTCACGGAAACCAACGTGCTTTCTGTTCATTTTTCATTCCGAACCATCTAACTTACAAACATATGTTACTTAACACTTCCGGCCTCCTTCAAACTTATATTGATTTTCTGTCAGTGTTACCACTGCTCCGAGTAAGGTACACATAGTTGACATAGTTTATCTCAACCATTCTGCATCTACGCTTTATGGCATGAAAGTGGAAGGCTTAGTTTACTTATTAGGTCAAACCACGAGCCAAAATACTGGTCTGCTTCTGTGTTTGGAGTGTTCTTTGTTTGCGTGTGGATACAAAAGATTGCAATTTATAAGCAGTCCTCAATTTATCTTAGTATTCTTTTGAACAAGTGAAATTTTCAAACGTTTCTTTGAAGGTCCATTAACCAATATTCTTGCAACAGGACTTGTGCATTGTCTCACGCAATTTCAGATGGCTTTTGGCTTAGTTATTAACGTATGTACACATCGAATTAAGGTCTCAGCTACATCACGTGATACAGAGCTGGAGTATTCAAGGCTAAGACTGCCTTTGTTAAGTTGAGGACTTGAAGTTGCTCCACTACAGTCGACGACGTAAAAGTAGCAGTCAGAAGAGTTTTATTCAACGACTACGGAACCGTTGTCAAAGTAAGAGAATATAGGAAGGGATTGTGACATTAAAATATTGATGTTTGCTGTAAAACACCAAGATGAAGTGACATAAAAAGGTGATTGGGATGCGGATTTTTGACCTGAGATTTTCATTCTCACATACCACTGATTCAGATAGACGTACACAGTATAGGTCCATCCGCTATTTACCATTTCATGCGCCTTTTAGAAATCAGAAAGAGCAGTGGATTAGGATACTGCATGTCCAGCAAAAAACTTGGTGCACAGAAGCAAAACAATATTTAGCGACTTAAAACGGGTAGCCTTGTCTGTTACCCAGTCTACGGTACCTTCCGGCAGATTACCTCACACTACGTTCGCTGCTGTCAGGCTACTGAACAACTGACAGGGGTAGCTAAGCCAAACCTGGACTTAATCTAGTAGTTGTGTAATGGATAGCCGGCGTCGTTACCGACAAGTCATCCTGAACTCCTTTTGCCATATTCTCGTGAGTACTTTCGTTCCACTATAGTTAATCTCTCATAAGGATCACACTTACAAAACAATAAATTTTGAAGTAGATGATGTAGATTCTGTAAAAGAAATTTTTCAAACTACCTAACATTGACCACTTTAAAGAGAGAGAGAGAGAGCGCAACTGATTGACGGTTTACTCCTATAAATTGACCTGTTGTTCGTCGTATTGATGACGGCTGAATTACTGTCATCCCCCATTAAGATTGAGGGACAGATTATCAGCCTGACCAAATTAGCCAAATGCTCGGATATAACTAGTTTGCCTACTATGAACCATCTGGATGGATTTAGACGACGAACAAGGCACATACATTAATTAAAACGATTTAACTTTGGCTGCTAAGAACAGATGTATTTCTTTTATTTCGTTCCATTTACTCTATCCGTTGAACTGTGAACAGAGATTATATTTCCTTTTTCTCAAAATCAGTTGATCTTAAATCAAGCTCATTCGACTCATTGATTCGACGTTGGTCACCTTTACATTCCTACAACCTAACCTAAACCTTTACTTGATCACTTCTCGGGTGCCACACAATTTATGACTGAATGGGAACTTCTGAATTTGAAGTGAAACATTACCAATAGGCAACCTTTGGCATTTCTTACGATTTGTTTGGAAATAGTAAATGTTCAACGAGCCTGAAGAATATTCTAAAGAACTTGTAGATTTATTACCATTCCTATATTCAATCAACTGATGGATGGTTAATTAGGTGGTGTTGACTTATGAGTGAAGATTTGGGTCAACTTTTGCAGAATTGTCGTAACTAGCCACTTCCTTATCTAATTGTTTTCACAACCTTGTCTGTACATACAAGCTTGAAGAGCTCTAGAATTCATCCGACTTTTATACTTTGAATTATTTGCCTACATCTTTGGAGAGTTAGTATCCGTGATAAGATGCACTGTATAGCCTGACCAACAACCAAGAAGGGATGTCAAGCGGGTCTGACAGCATTCCGTTTAACCATAATCGACCTCATGTCTAGGTTACAAAAGGTTATGCTGTCATATGAGGTCTGTCTGTTCGAAATGTCACATTGAATTTAGCTGGGCATCACCAAATAAAGGTTTGCCTAACGTCATTCAAATAGAATCTTTGTTAGCTGTTAACATTTAAAATAAACACAGATTGGAACTTGAAATTACGAGGTGAGTAAACTCATATTCGACATTTTAGCCCTGAGTCAACCCATGATTATCATCATTAGGGACGTTGCTTACTCTAACAGTTACAAGTACAAAAGCAAACCAACCAAAAAAATTATTGGCTGTAGCCTTTTTTGATTTGCCTAAGTATATTTTCAACCAATAGTTTAAATATTAGGGCAGTTTGAAGCCAGACAGATTATACATCTCAATTCTAGACTCATGACCATGACATCCTCCAGAAATTTCTTTTGAATGTCAGCGTTCATAATGACTAAGGCTTAGCGTGAGGGTCGATCCGTTGGCAGAAATAATAGATGGCCACACATGTTTAACTGTTTTCAAGTCTTAGTTGCTAACTCGTAACCCCTTCGAATTAACTCAATTGAACTGTGGTGTTGTTGACTATCAACCAACTCAAAGATACTTATATAAGTAAGGGCAAAGGACTACTGCAGTAAGACCAAGTCTCTTAGTCGCACAGTGTGCTATGTTATGTATATACTGTCTGCCACCACAGACGAAGAAGCTTTATAAACCTTTCACATGTCAACGACGATCGCATTAGCGAATTTTCAATCTGAAGGACTTACAGCAATCAGGTAAACGAAGTGATCAATTAACCAAGGCTGTCTTCTAAGACAGATCAATTTAGGATGAGGCCCGGTCGTAATATCGTTCAAGCAACAGTTCATGCACGAAAAGCTTTCATGCACCATAGGTCAACTTGAATTACCAAATAAGAACTCATCACAATGCCTTATATTGAGGTCTTTATTAACAAGAATTTCAATCCTATGCTAAGTTTGACAGAAATAGTTTTGCAACAATAGATTGAAGTGATTTTTTTGATTTGCGGAACTATCTTCGTTGTTCTTTTGAAGTCGATATAGTTAATTATGTGAATGTTCGAATTTCTTCTACTATTCCCGACAGTAATGCCACAAGGGGATGTAGAGGTAAAGTTTCTGAGGAGGATCTGCGCCATCATGTACACGGCGCCACGCTTTGTGTTTCAGAACATTCGATTTTAGTCAGGAAAACTGCTCCAACCAATAGCCCGTGTGACTTGTAAGTCATCTGTCTGGTCAATAAAACCCCAAAATCACGAGACTTGAACTGTACGAACATCCTCATCAGACTGAATGGTTGTGACAGCCAATGGGTTTCAATAGATTATAGCATTTCTTATTGAGCACTGATTTATGCTAAAATCGTAGGTATCTTAAATTGTACAAGTAATACCTTCTACATAATATCAGTACCTGTGATACACGCGATGAGTTTTGGTTAGTTTTAGGAAAGACCACTACTTTCAACATGGTTTATATGGTGATTATTTGTTACCATGGTAAATTGTTATATTTCACTGGACAGATTTAAAGTAATACAACATGTAGTGAAGCTGCGTTCTTCCGTGTGACATGAACACGTACAAAACTTTCGTCGTTTCCAGTTTGCTTCGGATTCGTTAAATAGAAATTATTCAAAAATTGGTAAAGAATTTTATAGATTTAGATGCGCTTGTATAATTAAATTACCCACAGTAAAGGTTTTTACCGACATTCTTGACTTCTTTTGCAATCACATATATGTGCGTATTTATACTAATGAGAAAAGACATGTACTCAGTAACACTTGCATTTCACACTCGAGTCCGTTATCAAACATATATATATATATATATATATATATATATATATATATATATATATATATATATATAATTAACAAGTGAGACGAAGAATTTTCAAGAACAAATTACATTCCCTTATTGAGCATGTCAGGAAGTTTATGGTGGTCGTCTCATACCTACCTGTTCTCTTTAGCATTTTATATTATGGTCCATTTGTTCGTGCACTTTTACCTTCCCCTGATAAATGTTACTTCTGTTCGAGTCAAAGCATTTAAGGGGCGTTCTAAAACCAGTTACTTGAGATGTGATTAAGTTCTTGACGGTCAGGGCTTGTGTGCACTCTACCAGCTCAACCATATAAAATGGCTGTGGCTCAGGAATTTCTTCGCAGTACTAGAACTGTCACCACAATTTTACTGTTCACTTGCTGAGCTGCGGTGTGAACTGTTTGATGCAAATGGTTCTCATTAAATTTAAACAAATGTATGAGGCTACTCATTAGTAGCCGGCAACTGTGAAAAATTTGCAGGCCGGACAAGTGCATTGAGCTGGTTCTGTCAATTGACTAAATTACGAGGAATTTAGTTCTATTTGACAAACCGATCTAAGAAGCCACGTTGGAACTTCGGCAGCCCAATTGTCGAATTCGGGTACCTGCAGACGTGTAAAAACTTTCCTTTGATCCAAATCACACAGAATCTCATTCTTCTAAATTTGCTGCCTTTCTCCCTACTTTACTGTGGGGACACCCTGTGCACTGTTTTGTGGGTAAGACTTTAGAAGATAAAATTTAATTGCGCAACCTAATCACTTAGGTACATGTTTAAATGAGCATTAGTTTACGGACACGGGTTAGAGCAAAGTAGATTAGACCTGCTTTTGTTAAATCCATTCAGCTTCTTTTGGAACCAGTTAGCCACATGACTGGGCGCTTATCTGAATAGTCCCATAAGCACGACCCAGCTTACCTCAACAATAGTTTAAGGAAGTCAGTTAGCAGTGTAATATCTTCCCACCTAGTTAACTT
The DNA here is from genome assembly GCA_014338405.1 of Paragonimus skrjabini miyazakii. Taxonomy (NCBI): domain Eukaryota; kingdom Metazoa; phylum Platyhelminthes; class Trematoda; order Plagiorchiida; family Troglotrematidae; genus Paragonimus; species Paragonimus skrjabini miyazakii. The sequence goes on from JTDE01000241.1 coordinate 54,007, forward strand.
CAATCATTCTGCCATTGTAATTGGTGCATTTTGCTCAACCTACACACACAGTCGAGCATTCTGATAGCAGAAGCCGTTAGAATTCGGTTGTATTACTCAATCAGAATTTGGATTTCCTCTGACTTTCCACTTACTCTATAGGGAAGAAATGACCTATCGTTCAACTGGCGATTCGACTGCTACTTCTCATTGATATGTTCAGTCTCATCAAATGCCTTCGTTTTCATTAACTCCGTTATTCATTTGTTTGTAGCACCGTATTATCACTGCTTTGCCCTCAAACCAAAGATGAATAACCGTAAGCGAACCTGTTTTTGAAATTTAGGTGGTTTACTGAATCAGTTACTTGACTCAATAGTCACCTGTCCTATGACTCTAAATTACAGTATTTTTGTCAGAATTACTCATAAGCCGCATTAAATATGGTTATGTTTTGAATTAGTTAACAAACAATTCACCTTCTAAAAATAGCCAATTAGTTGAGATAATGGTATTTTCTCTGACCTTACTGTAGTGATTTGCTTGTATTCAGACTTACGGAAGTTCCACCCTGATAGGGAGCATCAACAATGATTTATTGTCGTATGTGGTCAACTGGAAGTTTTCAAATCAGTATACGTCTACTGATGACGGTAAACTGAACAGCACTGTGATAGTAGAACATTGTTTTCCAAACGTGAATATATAAACGACTAACAATCGTGCATGGAATGACTTGCGCGATTACATTTCTGTGATTGTATATGTGGGTTACATAATTGAAAAACCTACGTAAACAGTGGGTGTAAAATAATTGTCGTAAAACTGGAAATAGTGTAGATGTTGATTCTAATTTCGGCCCAAAGAACGAATTTAATTCTAATATGTGAAAACTTTTAACCTACTTACGGTCATCACCACAATCATTACAATTGTTTGATCCAGTTTTTGTATACAATTAAGAGTCAACTATACAGATTTTACTTGATGGGATAAAAGAAGGCTATTTCGATTTTATACTATTCATTAAAGTTCTAAAATCAACATATACTAATTATTTGTGTAATGCATTTGTAAAAAGATGTCAAGTTTACAACTCTGTATTATCTCACGGCATACAACTTGATGCACTTGTAAATGCCTTTAGGTCAACAGACAAAAATACACTTACCCGATTAGCTATTTGCTAGTCGAGGTAATAATAACCTTCTACATCCTTTATATCAGTTAGGTAACCAATCAGGTTACACTTATGGACTTGAGGAAGAAATTTGCGGACACTCTTAGCAAACATACCAAAGAATGCGAATACGCTAATTTGCCCACCGGTGTTTATTCCACTCATCCATCCGAGTAACATCTTCTGACGCAAAACAGACAGGCTTAAAGTTAATCCCAGTTCATATTGCTTGGCTGAATTTTCTTCTGAATTCTTTCCGATGAAGATAGTTTTTTCATATTTAACAAGGCGATACCGGTGTTCATTTGTTTGTCTAAATCAGCTGGTTTTGAATTTAGAATATTATTAACAGTCACATTTACTAATTTATTATGCATTGGAATAATTTGTATGAGCACTGTTTGTAAAGGACATTTTACCAAAGACATTAAAAACAAATCAGCTTGAAGTACAGGGATTACAGACACTTTATGAAGTTATTCGTGAACAATATTTTATGTTTCAAAGTGTTTTTACCATTAGATATTTTTCTGTCGATTTGCTTAATTACATTTTAACATATAAACATAACTGGTTTGATTAGCTTGCTTGATTTGGAAGAGTCGCATAGAAAATCCGAAAATAACCTGGACCTATAAATTGATCGAACTGTTTCAATGTGCGTATATACGGAAGTCAACCATGTTCTGCCTTACAGGATATAACGTTCTTATGTTCAAAAGAGGCGCAAGGATACAAGTGTTTAGACAATTGACATACACCCGACTGAGAAACAATCCTTTGTCAGCTTACCTGCATGAACAAATGATATTGGTCTGTTCTGCAGCACCTTTAACATGAAATCCCGAGGGAATTATGGAATGAAAATTTGTGCTGACTAACCGTTAACATTCAGGACAAAGGAAATGATCGTTCTTTAAAAATGCAGACCGTCACTTTATTACGAGTTGCATGATGAGATCAGAGTTTGTGAGAGATGTGTTGCAGTATGTATCATCTATTCGAAGGTCGTCTTTCGCACACAGTTTTTTGCAATAATATGTCAAGATGTAGGTAGATCATAGGATTAGCTGAAACTTCTCCCAGCAAATAAGGATGACACTGATATCAAGTTTTCATATCGAGTGTTTTGCACTTACAATTTAATATCTTGAAATTGTTAATGGCCGGTATTTGATCACACTCTACCTTAAAGAAATTTCAAAAGTTTCGTAGAGGTTGAGGCGCTCTTCACACACTGGCACTCAGATAACTTAAAACCAAAGGGCCAATTGTATAGATTTGTGAGCATACGTAATTAAGCTCTATAAAAGTTGGAAGCATCTGGAGATCTGGTTCACATAAAGAATATGAACCATAGTGATAGATTTTTGTAATGCATTGGTAATGCTTCCGATCGTGTTAGAGCTGAAAAATTCATTTTCATCCACCATGTCACTTGCATGAGATCAATCACTATTGAAAGATATGACATTCAACAGTTAACAAATCATCTACCTATCAAAATATTCGGTGTTCTTACTACCGTTAACGGCAAACACTGAGCGTGAACATTTGTAAGGAATTTCATGCATTCATCCATGTAAACAAACTGGTTATCCGGGTGAATCTGAAATCCACACAAACGCCTTATTATTGTTTAATCAGAAAACACATTGCTTTCGCTTTTTCAATGAATTAATATACATCACAAGCTGTTTCTGGTTATCGGACATGATTGACGGTCTCATTCAGATAAGTTGTCATGCATGTTGTTTTTCTGAAGTCGACGCTGACCTGTACATCCAGAATATGTTAGCGCAGACAATTAACCGCTCCCTATTAAATTACTTGAATTGACTACTTGAACCAATAACCACATACATTGACTAGCAAGCGCCCCGTTTACAATCACTAATCGATTTCTTTACCCATTCTAATTAATATTACCAAGCAAACGGTGGTTTGGTGAACAATCTGTTTTCAGCTATACATGATCTATGCATCGTCCTGCTTGCTAAGCAAGTAAAATCGAAAGCAATTTTTCACATAATTACGTCAGGTGGTTCTGATTTTGAGAGTAACTAGTTGACCAATATGAGCTTCGGAGTTGTCAAGTGAGTAATCGGGGCTATGGTTGCCATAGTTTCTGAAGAAAAGTTTTCCGAGCGCACAATTATGAATTGTACAGCCGAATTCCGTCCACCTCTGTGAATTCGAAACGTAGAAACAATCCGAAGATACTACCGTGCCTAAGCAGCTGAACGGCTACCATTCTTGAGTGTTTGTCTGCAGCTTAAAAAGCAATGATTGAGGTTTCGCAGTTTGGGTGATTTAGTATCACTGCTTGCATGCGTTATTAAGCAGTTACATATAGTTATTCCTCAGATCGGAAGCGTGTGTCAGTCCCCACTCTCCAACCTCTTAATTTAAAGTTACCTAGTAGATTGGATTATAACAAGTGTGACGAGTAATCAAGTATGCTACTATGAGCCATATTCTAGAGACGAAATATTTACGAGCGTAAGTGACCCGTTATTTGTGTGTAGGTTTTATTCACTTGTCAGTTTAATAAAAAAAACTTTGTGAGGATTATTTAGGTGACGGAACTGTGGATATTATGGACTTTTAAATACAGCTTATCCACGGTAATATAACATGATAAGTTTACCACTGTGTTGGCCGCGCCAAGAGATCACGGGGGTGTTGGACTAAAATGATCACTATTACTCCCCAAGTCGTTTGATTTTGCAGCACGTTCGCTCAACAATACGTCGTTTTTATAGAAAGCCCATTTATATGCGGTTGCTGTATACAAAAGTAAACCTGCTGACTCAATAACAAGTCGTCTCACTGACTCTCAAAAAAACTTTCAGTGCAGTCTGACCGATTATATCATCCGCAGTTCTCCGTTGATCCCTCTAAATCCAAAAGATAAACTCTCGATGTACGACTGATCTGTAGTGGTTTACAGGTTCGTTTGTGATCGTTCAGTAAGCAGCGTGGGTCGTAGGATTCGGTATTTGTCTAGAAAAATCAGAGAGCATCATCAAACATAGCTTGAGACAGGCGAGAGAAAATCATTCATGAATACCACTGTAAGTCACCTGACCAACAGTTGTGTAAACTGTCCATTCACTAGTTTCTGCGGAGTCTCACCGCGTCATCTATAATTCGTTCGTCAGTGAAATTTGGCCACTGCCGAAGCTACTACTATTCGACTGTTTCGGAAGTAAACGTTCGTTCAGTCGCTCCAGCTGCATTGGTCATTATTTGACCCACCCGATCAATACGTGAACAGTTAAGACCCAAAAAGCTCTCGCAAGTAAGAAAGTGTGATGGTGTGATTTCTGATCAACAACAAACTTTCCTGTGACCATTTTGTTTTGGCTTTAATAACCGTAACAGCCTGATAAGAGTTAATCAAAAATGCCTCTAGCACACTCCATTTTGTATCAAAAAATATCCTCTAATAACCGCATGAAAGAATATTACTGATGTTACCGACGAAAAATCGTTTACGGACTGAGAAAATTTTTTTGATCTGACATGTATGATTGAGTAATTCGAAATCCTATGCTAAAAACTGTCGCACAAATTACAAATTCAGATAAGTTTCACATAATGCTAGCCAAAAAAGCGCTTGATAACAGGTGATCATATCCACAGGAAGTTGTACTGAATTCTTTAAACATTTACCGTTTATCAAAAAAATCATAATTGTTCCAACCCTGTCGCTGTAGTTCCACCTGGTGCTAATATTACAATTAAATGAAATATATAAATCTGGTCATGTGTTGCTTATCAAACTAAGCGTGTCAGGTGATTGGCCCCATAGCTTTGTGAAACAGATTGAACTAAAATGCGGTGGCATACAATTCTCGAAATTTGGATGATTGGCTCACGCTCGTTCAATAAAGCTTGCTACTATTGCGGTATACGGGAAGAGGGATCTATTTTCACGGACATATTCGAAGAAACATGTGCGTCTATCATGATTTATACATACTATTAGGTTATAATCCGTCTTACTCGATTTCTTAGTCCCAGAAAATAAAAACAAAGCATGATAAATTTAAACCACGAGAAGTCGACTTATTTTCTTACACAACCTTAATAGAACAAATGAGCAAATTGCTTATACGAACACCCCCGTGGTAATTAGTAATAAGACAATCTCCTACTACCTACCTCTGAAGTAAATTTTTAACCTGGGGGTTAGTATGAGATAAATATGCTTTTAATGAGGCTTTCCGTAAGCTCTGGTTATTTCTTCTCACTTCCATCCCTTGGTAATGGGCTATCTGGGTTAAATTTCTGGGTGCTTGGCACGAAAGATGGGATTTTCGAACATTCGAGGAATTTTAAAATCTAATGAAACCTATTTACCGTCTAAGTGGTCTCTTCGTATGACGGGACGAACGCATGGAAATTTGCATCACCAGTCTCCGATTACTCATACAATTCATTTGATCATCCGGCAGCAGTCAATAGGTTTCATCGACTTCGGGAAAACTGCGGTGGCCCATATAATCTTAATTAATTGAGACGATTTCTACAGTCTTTCTAATCAGCAGAGACTTTAGCAGGACCGTGTTTTGGATGCAATTCACATTCGTCTACTGTAGTTCACCGTGGCAATTGCAGAAAAGGTATGCGTGATGGCCTGAACACAGTTTTGTTTAATATCATAACTACATAGACGTTGCTTGCATTGGTATTTCATTCTAGTAGTTGCGTGTGCATCCTCTGTCTGAATGGTAGATACTGTGTTGGGTTGATGCAGCTGCAGTGCCACGGTTCTCGGGAATGTGAGAATGATTTAGCTATCTACCAAGAAGAAAACCATTTAGCGATTTTGACTGTCCATTTGCTCGTCAGAGAAAAAGACGAATATACAGACGAAGTTACCGATCAATCAAGCCTTCCAAGTTGCATGATAAGATACAGAGAATTGAAAGCTTAATTCTAGGTATTACTATCTTCTCCAACATTTCTGACAATGTACATGGAGGCCAGAATCCCATACTACTCATCAGTATTCAGAATACCACCCAACAGGTCAATGCTTTCTGTGATTCTAACTTGGAGCGAAATCCTAGTCGAGCGGTCATCGATTGAAGTTAACAGACAGTAACTGTGTCTCCTCTCGAGGCGATCGGGAAACCTGATCATTACTCACAAGCAAAAGTGGTTGAGCGTTCACGTATGATAATTAGGTCGTGCCCGATGTTATGCCAATGTTGCAGTGGTCAAAACGGTAGCCTCCTGAACAGCGTGGTCAGAGTTGTAGTCCCGGCAGTGACAAGGATATACACTACTGATGAGTTCTAATGAGAGCGGAACTCGAGTCTAGTGCTTATTTTCGAAAGGGGCCGATTGGAAAGTCTATGAGTGTGCGACAGCTGCGATCAATTGTGGGTGATGTTCCATTTATATACGGTTTTGCTTCTGCTTATACTACACACCTTCAAATTCATGATAGGCATAATTATTTTCTTGTTATCAGCAGAAAGAAGGCAATTAACACTAATTATTTGCTAACCGTTTTATGAACGACTTGGTTTCAGTGTTCGGTATATTTATAGAACTGAAAAATAAATTGACAAGTCACTTTTCCAACTCTAAACCCAAGATACTTCATACCAACATTTTAAAAACCTCATAATGATCAGTTCTTTTGACTGAATTCACCAAAGTGTGTAGCAGTATTTATAGCTCATGACATTTTTGTACACATATGCGATAATCGCTCGTGACGGAAGACCAATGCCACAACACGTTATCGGTCTGTATACGTTTGGAGTATTTCATTAGCCAAACTTTAACAGTAATGTGTTCATCTTTTTGCCGAATTTTATTTATTTTTCCAGTATCGTTAAGTGTATCGCTCAAGGTTTCACGCTTACAAATAAACTGATTTTGATATTTTTCACTTACGAGTGAGCTCCAACAGACAAAATAACTTGATACATTCTTGTTTTGAAGTGATCTCAAAAATGAAATATGCGTATAAAATGAACGACAGTAAAATGCAAGTTGCTGACCAAAAATAAAGTACACAGGATGTTAGAGTGTGCAAAAAGACGAGTAGTTATTAGTTGCACCTCGCTCGCAAATGATTGCTACTATAGCATTCCGATAGAAGTTTCAGCCAATCCCTGACGAAAACAAACATAATACGTGTGTCTTGCTGTTGCTAGAACTCGCCAGTATTGTGTGTTCTTTTTTCGGCCGGGATTAGAACTCCGACTACACTTTCATTAAGCAACCATATTGACTACTGTACCACTGGTCTCCCGCAAGATACGACTGACCTATCATATCTGAACACTCAACCAGTTTTGCTTGTAACTAATGAACAAGTAACTCAGTAGTCTCTATAGAAAGTGCAGTTAGCTGTTAACTTCAAACAAGAACTGCACAATCAGGACTTTCGAGACAGGTAGATATATTCGATTTCACTAAACTTGCTGAACAAAATTTTAGGCTACTGATGAGTAGTCTAGGATTTGACTAACTTCAAATCAATCATCACTGTCGCGTGACTGCAGATTTTTCATTTCGATAGACTAACCAGCCGACTTCTTTCGAAAAGAAGCGTTGGACTTGATTTTCGCCCTTGCTATAACTTGTCATTAGTGCACCTCCTTGCGACGGTCAGAATTAGAACTCCGATTGGCTATCATTGAGCAACCGTGTTGAACACTGCTCCTTTAACATCACATTAGACAAGATTGAATTGTAACATGCGAACTATAGTTAGTTTTATTAACCCCATGACAAGTTCGCAGTAGTACGATTAATTTATTAGAACAACTATGCAAAACGTTCAACTTGGGGAATAAACGTTTTGGAACAAACATTAACATTCCAAATTACGGGTATAACATTCTGGTATTTAAAAAAAATCACCGGATAAAGGGATTTACGAGATTGTGTTAATCGCGATCACTGTATCAGAGACAATAAAACGTAGAAGACTAACCGACTTTCACGAAAATGTAGAACATCCAAAATCGTACTTCATGAATTGTGCTGTATATATATATAACCAACTCAGTAGCAAAATGCTAAATGTATTAAGATTATGGCATTTCTTTGTATGGACTTAGCGTGTCGGTAATGATGAGGAAAATAATCATGATTTGCGGATCAATTTCATGGCTTAAATTCACTGTGGTGGATATGCGCGAAAACGAATTAAGTTACAATGATTATCCAAAATGTTGTCTGCTTTAAATTGACCTTCACAGGTCAAGTGATCGAACAGAATGTAAGATTTAGGGAACGGTTAAAAAGGTTGATGAACGAACGCCATGTACATACACTGGGGTTGTGAATAGATGTTCTATTCCATTTTAACGAAATTGACTGCATAAGAATAATCCGTCATGAGATAATCGGTTTGTGCGGTTAACTATAATCTTAATGAAAGCTTTCTGAAAAATAAATTCAAAGGGTGGTTGATTGTTTGATCACAAATGCATATTTTATATAACCTTATGAAGGTTTCATAATGGTTTTTTATGCGGTTTGGTTACCTGCGTTAAACAAGCAATTCTACTGTACAAAGAAACCAATCTTCTTTGAGTTCATTTGACATGTTCAGCTGAAGGTTCATGATGTTACCTGTTGGACTCTGCATCAGTAGTTTTCTCTCGAAAAGTCTCAACATAAACTATCTAATTGTATTGGCTGCTGAATGGTATGTAGATGCTATTTTGCTGATTTGTCATTGGTTACTGATGATGACTATTTCATTAATTATTTAGTTATTTTCACTGCGTGAGTCAAAATCACTGTGTC